>JANTPZ010001281.1:0-16673 GCA_025593235.1 Vachellia pachyceras | reverse complement strand
ATCTGCTGGGCAAGTGGTTTAGTTTCTAAAAGCCCCTCCCAATCTCATCTTCTGCGCAGCCTTAAACTATTTCCTCATCTGTTTTTCTTCTAGTGGGCTTTTTCCCACTTTGCCCATCCACTTCCATTAGCTGGTTACCCTTCGGCCCAATACGCTCTCCCATTTTTTGGCCCAATTGATTTTCCTTTGCTTTTCTACTCCTGCTTTGATCCATCTTTTCACTTCTTTTCTCTTCATTTACCTTGCTATTCCTGTCCTCATCTTTACCCGCCGCCACCTTTCCCATTACTACTTTTTGGTTGACTTGCTGTGCTCCTTCAGATTTCTTAATCATCGCTCTGGAGTTGATGGCTAACGCCTCTTTCCTTGCAAGTTCTGTTTTCTCCCCGTGCCATTGCTATAGTTACTTTTTTTTTCTTCCTTTCCTTGAGCTGAGATTCTCCCTGTAAGCCTTCTATTGCATTGGAGATATTCTGAAGTGGCCTACGATCTTTTCTCTTCGTACCATTTTCCATCCCATCAACATCTTCCGTCTGCAAAACTGTGTACCTTGATGCGACTTCTATTTTCTTCTTCTCAGTTCTAACCACTTTTTTCCCTATTGTTAGACTTCCCTTCCTTAGTGTACGGCTGCCTCCCCCTTCTCATTTCATGATCAATCATCCACCCACCATAATTTCTTGCCGGAATATTCATCGGAGATTTTCTCATTCGAGTGTCTTGGGTCTGGTCTTCCTAACGTATACCCTATGACTCATGAAAGACTTTCCTTTGTGTGCAATGCTCCAGATCATGTCATATCTCCCACAGTTGAAACATATCATATTCAGCCTTTCATAATCAATCTTTAAGTTGTGCCCATCCACCGAGTATGATGGAAGTAGGGGAGCTCTAATATCAATTTCCACGCACATTCTAACATACATTGTCCTTGCTTTCATTAACGTCATCTCATCTACCTTGATGACCCTTCCTATCTTATTCCCCAGATGAAAGAAGGATTTCTTATCATAGTAATCTACGGGTAACCCAGGGAGTCTCACCCACACAACAACTTGAATGTTTTCTCTCCAAGGGTTGAAATTCCGTTTCTAGGTTTGAATAGTTAGGTAATGATCTGAACAAGCCAAGGGCCCCTTCTAACACAAAATAGTAGTCATCTAAGTTTTGAAAGTTAGCTATCATATATCCATTTCTTATCACCAAGATTTCTATCTTCCCTCCTTTCCCCCACAACGCCTGTAGTCTTCTTTTCAAAAGCATGTATCCCACAGAGCCTTCCAGAATCTTTATTATCAGTGACTTTGTCCAGTATTTTTCTAGTCTTCTCTTCTCCTTCTCTGAGAATTCTATGATTGGGCCTTTTTCCATATCTGTAACTTTCACTCCCTTTGCAATTTCCTCTGTTTCCTTCAGTAATAGATTCCCATCACATATTTCCTCCATTACCTCCTCTTCCTCCTGACCTTGCATCATATTCTTCCAACTGACTCTAGGCTTCACATATTCCCTGTATGATAGAGTGTTTTTTGTCCTTGTACCTCCCTTCAGTGCTTCATCTAGATCCATTCCTCCTTCCTTGGCGCCAGCGTTACTTCTTCAGTGCAGCACCCCTCTTCCCTTTGTACTTTCCCTTTTGTACCAGAAACAGTCTCTACAGCAAGCTCCCCTTAGTCTCCTCTATCCTCCTTATCTGTTAATACGATTGGCACTATCCCTTCGGTCCCATTTTCCCCCTTCAGTGTGTCCAAATGGCAGTCCGAGGGCTGCGTACGTGCACTTTCCTCAACAGGGCGCATTCGACACAATTTCTCTCTCAACCTTTCTCTCTCTAATTTCTCAATAAATGTTGATTTTCTGGCCAAGTATTCTTTTACTTATAACAGTTTTAATTTGTAATAAAGTTTCATCTTTTATAAAAAAATTTAATGATGGAATAGCGAGAGAGAAAAATATTCATTTATACTTGATGCATATATCACCCATTAATTAATACCCATCAAAACAGAAGGAGTAGTACGTACGTATTAACTTGCCCCTTTAATTTCATTAACATGTAATGCACTTACCTATTAACATATGTACCTTTTAGTTTCCACGGTCCACATGAATGAATGCCTCTTAGACATCCAACACGTAACCGCAATGACCTAATTGCAAGAGCGGAGCTCTACTAGCTAACTAAGCTATATCCCTTGAGCCAAGTGGAGCATGCATGAAGGAGTTAGATGCTTCTTCTATATTTTTCCTTTTGAAGTTAAGTCATCTTGAACTTGAACCGGAGACCTAGGCCTTTAAGTAAATCATCACATCATAAACATTACAAAATCACGTTCATACAGGTTCAGATAAAATTGATTTCACATGCCTACCTTGTAGACCGTAAAGCTTTCACTGCTAATCTAAACGGGCTTTGCGACGATGAGCATATTGTCTTGAGCACAAAGAGAGAGAAAGAGAGGGAGAGAGTTGAATCTAAAAATAAAAGGGAAGAAATGTTGTGTTGAGGTCAAGAGGATAACCACTTAGAAACAATTACATGGAAACACACGGATTACATATCATGACCACGTTTTAAAAAAATTATGACAAACTAAAGCAAATACTTACGCAAAAATGGATGATATAGAATAGGATAAACAAAACTGAGATAAAAACTTTGGTTGCAGAAAAAGTCTATTCCATTTCATGAGTGAAAGGTGATGGGCATGGGTGAGAGTGAGGGAGACTTCTACCATTTTTTTTCTCTCTTTCAACTTTCTTGTCTGTCATGCCTCTTCTATTTCTATCATTTTTATGCACAAAAATAGGGTTTATCTCAATAATGACTCATCTATAATAAATCAGACCCTTGATCTGAAAGAAAACCAAACTACAATATTACATATACTCGGTGGTATGTCAATTAAATTCTTTGCAATTGGATTCAAGAACTTTTTTTAATATCGCAAGTCATAACACTAGCTACTGTGATGAGGCCTTTGAAAATTGCCAACTGTTCAGCTTCAAAAGCACTGCAATGTCCTAGCACATGAAGCCAACTATCAAACAACTATTAAATACATGTATCTTTTTACCGGACGCAATCTCATTCAAAATACTGTTAGACATAAAATATAGGCACATATCTCAATGAGATTCAAATTTGATTTGTCATAAAGACTAACAATTTCTATTAAATCTAAATTCAGTTAAAAAACACAATTAAGTGTACCCAATGCTAGACCCATATGCTGTGAGGCCCATGAGGACTTTTATTGTCCCCAAACTGCTTCATCTCAGAGACACGCCTCCGCCTTGCCTTGACGTGGGATCTTAACTTTGACCTTGGGCTTGATAATACTCTATATATATTTCCAAAAAAAAGATTAAAAGGAAAATGACATATAAAGTACATGAAAAATAGTGAATCTCAAAATCGTAATTTGAAATTCGAAAAGTCTAGAGTGATGATAGTTTCTCACGCATCTTTAGATAAGTTTGACATGAATGGCCCTGTAACTCATAAAGGCAACATTTTACGATGTCTACTTTGATGGGAAAGTTGAGGAAAATAGCTCCTCACACATCTTTTAAAACATATTCCTGATATATGTTCAGTGCTTTGATGATATATCTCAAACAAAAATGCCTATGGTTGTGAAACCTATCTCATTTGAAAGTAGACTCAAAGGGCTTTCTAACGATAGGTCATTCGTTAAATTTGGAATTCAAATAAAAAAGTTACAACGTTTTAAAGTGAAGACCACTTTCTAAACCCCACATACGGTTTTGAAAGTTTCTAAACCATACTTTTGATGTGCGGTATAGAAAGTAACATTCATTCAAATGAGTTTTAAGTTCATTTGAATGAACATCAAAGATTTTAACAGTCATCTTGGATAAATGTATTCCTGACATATGTTCAGTTTTTTAATTATATCTCTCAAATGACAAATTCTATAGTTGTGAAACTTATTTCATTTGAAAGTAGACTTAAAGGGTTTTTCATATACAGGTCATTCGTTAAATTTGGAATTCAAACGAAGAAGTTAAACGTTTTAAAATTTAGACTTAAAATGGTTTAGAAAGCATCATTTCTAAACCGTATCTTCTATAAACGGTTTAGAAAGGATGCTTTCTAAACCGTTCATACAAAAAAACAATTTAGAAAGTTTTGATTCATTTGAATGAGTTTTAAGTTTACAAAAAATAAACGGTTTTTCAAAACGTTGTAACTTCTTCATTTGAACTCTAAATTTGACAAATAACATATCGTTAGAAGGTCATTTGAATCTACTTTCAAATGAAACAAGGTTGAAATCAATTGGATATGTGGTTTGAGAGATATTATCAAAAAAACCAAATTTATATCATGAACAAACTTGTTCCTGATATATGTTTGGTCATTTTTATTATATCTCTCCAACTCCAAATCCTATGATACTGAAACTTATCTCATTTGAAAGTAGACTTAAATGACTTTCCATCGTAGATCATTTGTGAAATTTGGAGTTTAAACGAAGAAGCTGCACTATTTTAAAGTTAGATTTTTTAAATCATTTTTAAGGTGCAGTTTAAAATGTCTATACTCATTTGAGTGGACTTAAATCTCATTTGAGTGGATTTAAAACTCATTTGAATGGGTTTAGACTTTCTAAACCTCATTTTTCAAATAAGGTTTAGAAAGTGACATTCATTGAAAAAGTTTAAACTCATTCAAACGAGTATTATAAAAAAAATCTTACAAATCAAAATTCAATCGAAACACTTTTATTAATAATTTTATACAACCATATATAATTTTCTATACATATGAACTCATGATTGAAATCTCAATCTACAATATTTTTTTTATTTGTAGTAGTTAAAGTTCCTCCCTATTTTCTTTTCCATCAACAAATTTGTTCATATTTTATTTAGTTCTTGTAAAAAAAAAAAGCTAGTCAATATCTAATTTAAATTAATTATTATAGTATGGAGTCAAAAAGTCAAAATACCATAATTTCTATGCCTCTATTCTACGTCTCCTTTTTTAATTTGCTGAAGGTTGTCTTGTCTCCTTGGGCACGAGCGGTGTCATCTTCACTCTCACCTTCATCATCTCCCGCAAGATCTTCCCCAAATCCAAACCCTAGATTCGATTATGTTACAGTTTGTTCCACCTACTGCCTGTTGATTCTACAATTCGGTTTTAAAATCATCCATCCATTCGAGAAAATTCTGAAGTCGATCGCAATTTTGCGATCCTGACGTTGTTTTCTTGCTAGATTTTTCATCTGGCAATGGCCATAGTGTTGGACGATATTTTGCAGTCGGTGGAACTGTGGTTGAAGCTCATCAAGAAGCCACAGGCTTACGTGAATCCCAATCTCGACCCTGTTCTGTTGGTGCCGGGTATTGCTGGTTCAATTCTTAGGGCTGTAGATGATAAGAATGGTGAAGAAGAAAGGGTTTGGGTTCGGATCCTCTCTGCTGATTCCACGTTCCGGAACAAGCTATGGTCTCGTTTTGATCCTGCTACTGGTAATTGGATTGTGTTAATGGATATGATTTATTACCTTCTATCTTTTAAATGTACATGTTAATACTAAATTGCAAAATGGAAAGGTCGGGATTATAGTCGTTTGGCTGTTGATATGGAAGAAGTGAAGGTGGTGCAACAAGAAGCTTAAAATTTAGAAGGATGAACGCTAATAATTTCTTTTGGAACCAGGTAAAACTGTTTCTATGGACCCAAACACAAGTATTACAGTTCCGGAAGACAGATATGGACTATATGCAATTGATGTTTTGGACCCTGATATGGTATGCTTTGTTCTTGAGACAAAATTAAGGAGCGGTTATTTCCTTTGTTCTATTTTTATTTCATGTTATCCTTGTTGATGCATGAGCAAATTTATTGGAAGCTTTTTTGAACACTAGGGCCCATTGCATTCCGAGCTGCTAATGTTTTTTATCATATGGTTCGATGAAGTTTGCACTTCTCTGCAATCATTCCTCTCTCTCTCTCTCGATAAAAACAGTCATGTGCATTTATTTCTCTTTTACCCTGATAAATAATCCATATGTGAATACCTGGAGGCTTTTGCTCATGTAAACTGAGAATGCACAGCAGGTGCCAGTAGTTTCTTCTGTCCACTGGTTTACGGTGTTTTCAGGCAGTGGAATATTTTTTTTTTTTTTTGAATCAATTTATAGTTATTGAGAGTAGACTTTGCTGGCTAATTTTACATTTTATTTAAATTTAGTATCTATGAGCATTAATTTGCTTCAAAATGCTGTTAATTAATGCAATTCTGTAACCTCGTTGTGCACCCTACAATTCATATGAATCAACAGTTCGCTTTTGGTTCCTATTCAAATTTTATGATGCAGGTAATTGGACGTGAGTGTTTTTATTATTTCCATGACATGATCGTTGAAATGATTAAATGGGGGTTTATGGAGGGAAGGACCCTTTTTGGCTTTGGTTATGATTTTCGGCAAAGTAACAGGTACCATGTCCTTGCAAAACTAAAGCTGTTTAATCATACTGGTCATATGTTAAAAGTCAGGGGGAATTCCCTTCATTTTGTTGAAGTATGATAGATAATGTTATTTGCAGTCTACTCCTTGAATGAGTTGTGGGATTTTTTTAATAAATAAGATGTAGAAGAGGTTATGATTTTTCAGATGCAAACCTAACGGATGCATAGAATGGGCTATGGAAGATGTAGAGAGCATGTGAAATCAGTCTTTTTATTGTCCCCTTCCAATTTGCTTTAGGATCTGGAGAGTTTACCTTACTTGAAAAGCTTAATTAGAAGCATTTCTTATTTCATCTGATGGGTACCTCTTATAGTATCACAGAAGATAACATGCTATAATGATTGATGTTCCTTTCTTCAGGTTCTGTTTGTTCTGCTGGAAGTTTACTTTTTTATAAATTCTCTGGAAAAAGAGAAAACAATTTTACTCTTTGAGATGGGTGCCAACAATTTTTAAGCTCCATGGGTGCCAACAAATTTACTTTAAAGACACATGGTTTTAGTTTGAGCTGCTCTGTTCCATATGAATTCACTTCCTCTACTCTTTGAGATGGGTGCCAACAATTTTTAAGCTCCATGGGTGCCAACAAATTTACTTTAAAGACACATGGTTTTAGTTTGAGCTGCTCTGTTCCAGATGAATTCACTTCCTCTACTCTTTTTCCATGAATGTTTTCATTTACCTTTTTTTGATAATAAATGAGCAGAAAAATTTCATTGGAAGCTATTTGATGCAGAAGAAGAGTTGGGGGGGGGGAGTGAAACATGGGAATATAGGAAAGGGAGAAAAGAAAGATAGATTTGGGGTGGGGGGACATTGAGTAGAGAAACAAAACACGTCAATCTTCGTTGTTCCAAAGCCTGATTGCGACCCATCTGATACTAATTGCTGGTAACCCCTTGACTAACTTCCTCTCTGATTATTTAGTACATAACCCAAGAGACCATCACCCTCAAGAAAATTGTACCAAACTGTACCACCAAAGCGCCGTAATTAAATTTCCTCTGAACCAAGTCAGAACATCCAGCTGAGCTTGTGCAGCCAGAACTAAAATGTAACTGACTCCTCTTTGTGTATTTATCACATAGAACCATTCTTGTGAGCCAAGTTAAAGGTATTTAAACTGAAGGACCGTAATTTATTCAAGGATGACTTCTTAAATATGTATTTACTTTTATAGTAAAATTAAATTTAAGTGCTCTAACAATGGTACCACTTACTGTTGTGTAGGTTGCCAGAAACTTTAGATCAGTTGGCTGCAAAATTAGAATCAGTGTACAATGCTGCAGGAGGGAAAAAGATAAACATCATAAGTCATTCTATGGGTGGCCTTTTGGTGAAATGTTTCATGTGCCTACATAGTGATGTAAAGAATCCATTAGAATTCTTAAGTTCATTTAAGCTTGGTTCTATTTGTCTCTATAGTTTCCTTTAATCTATTAATTTATGGATCAGCTTGTAGTAGGGATGTGTATCAAGCAATTTGTTTATGGCTGTTAGGTAAAGTTTACACGTTTGTGCCTTTTGATTTGCAGATTTTTGAGAAATATGTCAAGAATTGGATTGCAATTGCTGCTCCCTTCCAGGGTAAGTAACCAGTCCTATATTTGCTCAGATGTACCAGTAATGATACTGAATGAAATCATAGTATGCATTTTTCAATGTGATTTGTCAAGCTAGGGACTGTTGGTAGCTATGTTGACAGGCTAAATTTGTTGCTGGGCACATAAACAATGGTCATGCTGAGATTATTAAAGGATTTATGGGTAAAACGAGAACATCATTATGATCTTGCATGTGGCTTGTGAAAGTGATAAAAGGAAGTGTAATAGGTTATTCGATGGCAAATAGTTAATGTAACTTGATCTTTACTTATATATTAATTCGGCTGCTTTTGCTGCAGCTCTAGAACCAAAAGCTTGTTTAATATCGGTAGTAAGGAAGTTTATCTATTATTAGCATGGTTGTTTCCAAATTTGTACTTTTTTTCTCTGACTTCATTTTTCTTTTGTGTTCATTCACTTTTTTGTCCACTTCTCCTTTCATGGTCTATAGAATATTGCATTCATTCCAAGTTAGTGTGTACATTTGCATAGGGAAAAAAGAAGAGTGCTGATGGGAGTGCATGGAATGCATGCCCGGAAACACATTCCTCATGTTTCTTTTCATTCTGTGACTGTGATGTCCTAAACTAGGATGTTCAAACTACCACTGTGTATTTCTTTTTGTTTTTATCTATTTATTTTTGTTATAAAACGAGGCATAAGGCGATAGAGTATCAGATATCATTAGATCGTGGATGAAATAATGGATTAGTTTGTTACCATATTTTTAGGAGTTATAAGTCTACTTTATGTTACAAATAATAAAGAGATATTATTGATAAATATCTCAGTTAGTATTTTTATTATTAAGTCAATGTTGGTTAGAATCTAGAGTATTTTATTATATCTTGAATTCAAATATTCAAATATTTGAATAAAGATGTTAGGATTATTTTATAGTAATTATTGTAATCTCTTCTTATAAATAGACTAGCATTCCTAAAGTTAGTCATGGAGAAATAATATGTCAATTTCATTCTTTATATTTTTGGTAGATTCTCTTAAAGTATTTGGCTAGTGAGGATGAGTGGAGCGAGATCCTTTTTCTCTTTTCCTTATTAGACTTGGCTTCATTGGTTATATGAGTTTAAGATCCTTACTTATATTCTAATGAAGATTTTTTTTTTTCATCCTTTATTAATTTATGGGGTTATATTCTGACTTCATACTTTAATAAGGACATATAATCCCTTTCTTTCTTTCTATCAATTTAGTATCCTAACATAAGGCTTTGGGAGTAGGGGTTGGAGGGGGAAAGGACCAGGGTAAGAATCAAACCTGGGCATGTTAGGTTCTCCTAGGAAGGTGCCATCAAGGATCTTGTGCTGTGTTTTTCCCTTTAAAATATCAAGCATATCCGTATGGTCCACAGCTGACTCTTTAAGATGTGTTTGGATCATCCGCCTGATAATTATTTTCTTTCTCTAGCTTTCATAGTTAAGTAAATCAAGCTGGTTCAAATCTCAGAAGAAATGGAGCTTTTCTTTTCTTTCATTTTCAATGTTTTGGGATGTGAAAATGATCTTAAGGATATTAGAACTATGCTCCTCAATCATTGTGCAGGCTTTGAGTATTTGGCAGGGAAATAACTCGAGTATTCAGAGTTTTTCCTTTTACCTTCTTTTAGGTCGGTTGATTTTAGGCTGCTCTAAGGGTTCACGTTCATCAGTTCTAGTAGGTTATCAAAATGGATTTATCCCTATTTATGCTTTGCTTTTTCATTATTTCTTTCTTTTGGAGGATTCCATCTAGCCTTAATGATAGATCTAGGAAATGGATAATGAGTAACAAAACAGAAAAGTAAAGATAAGGATAGAAGAATAATTCTAGAACCAGGATCTGAAGTTCTAGACCAAGACAAACACATTCATTCATAATCCATCACTCCTGTCCATACCAAAATCCCCACTTTACATACAACAATAACTGACATGTAAAACTGACCCAATAACTTACATGTAAAACTGACCCACTAACATAAAATAACTGACAACCCAAATCTGAAATTAATAATACTTGACCCACAAATAAATACAAATAAAACAGCCTAAACCACACGTTTCTTCCTAGAGTACACAATTAAAGGACGTGGGTTTCTATCATTACTCCCCCCTTGGAAATAAGCCTTGTCCTCAAGGCGAAAAGAAGGGAATTGAGCTGCAATTGCATCATAAGATTCCCAGCTGGCTTCTTCAGGTGCGCGATGTTTCCATTGGATCAGCAGTTCAATTGTTGGAACTCCATCAACATCAGAAATTCGAGAATCTTTGATTGCCTCGGGTTCTAAAAGCAATTCCCAATCCGCTGTAATGGGAAGAGGAGCAAGTGGTTCTTGTAAGGTATAGCCGTGGGCTGCCTTGAGAAGAGAAACATGAAATATGGGATGAACACGAGCATCATCGGGGAGCTGGAGTTCGTATGCCACTGGACCAATCTTGCGTAGAATTGGATAGGGCCCAAAATACCGTGCTGAAAGTTTCTGAAAACGACGATGGGCCAATGATCGTTGTTTAAATGGTTGAAGTTTTAAGAACACCATATCACCTGGCTCAAACTCAATGTCACGACGAGATGAATCAGCTTGCTTCTTCATACGAGATTGGGCAGCGGCTAAATGATCTTTGAGATTTGACAGCAACGCATCACGTTCTTCAAAGAAATCTTCCAAATCATCAACTCTTGTGTTACCCGCTGTAAAAGGCAAAAGAGAAGGCGGTTCTTTGCCATACACAACCCGGAAAGGAGAATAACCAGAAGAAGTGTGGTAACCAGTATTGTAGGAAAATTCAGCCCAGTGTAAAAAGGAGAACCATTGCTTTGGATGATCAGAACAAAAACACCTTAGATAGGTTTCCAAACAGCGGTTAACTACCTCAGTTTGACCATCCGTTTGAGGATGATAAGAGGTGCTCATTTTAAGCTTGGTACCACTCAAATGGAATAGTTCTTGCCAAAAAGCACTGAGGAAAATAGGGTCTCTATCCGATACAATGGACTTCGGAAACCCATGAAGGCGAACAAATTCTTTACAAAACAAGAGAGCAACTGATTTTGCCGTAAAAGATTTGTGCATGCCAATGAAGTGAGCTGCCTTACTGAATCGGTCAACTATAACCAAGATAGTCTCAAACCCATGTGACTTTGGAAGGCCCGTAATAAAATCTAAAGAAATGTCTTCCCATATTGTATCTGGAATAGGAAGTGGGTGTAAGAGACCTGCTGAAGATTGAGGGAGGTACTTACAACGCTGACAAGTTTCACATTTCTGAACAAATGATTGCACTTCAGCTTTCATATTCTTCCAAAAGAATTGTTGTTGCAGCCGTTTTAAGGTTTTGAGAACCCCACCATGACCCCCAGCTGGTGTAGAATGAGCTTCAGTAATTAGAGAGGCTGTCAAGTCAGATTTGGCGGGAATAACTAAGTGATCTTTATAGTATAATCGACCAGAGTTCAAGGCGAAAGGTGGAAGTGCTCTGGGGTCTTTTTGTAAGGATGATAATAGCCCAGCTGTATAATGATCTTGCTGTAATTTGGAAGGAAGATCATCGAAGATTGTCGCATGAGGGATAGCCAAAGAGAATAATGCACTCGAATGGGATATTCGGGAGAGTGCATCAGCAGCTTGATTTGAGGAACCAGACTTGTAGATAATGATGAAATCAAAGGGAAGCAATTTCAAAATGAGACGCTGCTGTTCTGGAGTGGAAACTCGTTGGTCCAATAAATATTTGAGGCTATAATGATCTGTATGAACCTCAAATTTCCTTCCCAACAAGTAGTGTCGCCATTTCTCCAGTGAAGATACCAAAGCAAATAATTCTCTGTTATAAACAGAATCTTTGCTCTTTGTTGGAGATAATCCCTTGCTGAAAAATGCTATTGGGTGACCCTCTTGTTGTAAGACCGCGCCAATTCCAGCAGAAGATGCATCACATTCAACCACAAAAGTTTTGGAGAAATCTGGAAGTTGAAGAACAGGGACATTTACCAATGCTTTCTGAAGCTCTTGGAAAGCCGACAGAGAAGTCGGAGTCCATTCAAAACCCCCTTTTTTGGTCATATCAGTAAGAGGTTTGGCAATTTGACCATAAGAACGAACAAATCTCCTGTAATAACCTGTGAGTCCTAGAAACCCACGAAGCTCTGAAACATTTTTTGGAAGTGGCCATTTATTAATAACAGCAATTTTGTCTTGATCAACAGAAACACCATCTGCAGAGATAATGTGGCCTAAAAAGGCAATGTCCATCTGTAAAAATTGACATTTCTTTGAATTAGCATAGAACTCATTTTGACGTAAAGTTGACATGATGACATCCAAGTGAGCTATATGGTCCTGAAAAGATTTGCTGTAAACCAATATATCGTCAAAGAACACAAGAATGAATCTTCGCAAGTAAGGCCTGAAAAGATCATTCATGACAGCTTGAAAGGTTGAAGGAGCATTTGTGAGACCAAATGGCATAACGATAAACTCGTAATGGCCTGAATGGGTACGAAAAGCTGTCTTGTGTATATCCTGAGTTGCAATTCGGATTTGATGATAACCTGAACGAAGATCAATTTTTGAAAAATAACGGGCACCATGTAGCTCATCTATCAATTCATCAATAGTTGGTATAGGATATTTGTCAGGTACTGTGATGCGGTTCAGCTCCCTATAATCGACACATAAACGCCAAGTTGAATCCCTTTTTGGAACTAGTAACACTGGACTAGCGAAGGGGCTGTTGCTAGGTCGTATGAACCCCTTACTCAATAAATCAGCAACTTGTTTCTCTATTTCATCTTTTTGTGAATGAGGATATCTATAGGGGCGAATGTTAGGAGGAATTGCACCTGGTTGCAATGGAATAAAGTGAAAGTTGTCTCTGAAGGGTGGCAGAGATGTTGGAAGTTGAAACACAGTGTGATATGACAGCAATAAGTCCTGCAAGGTCTCAAATTCGTTGATAATTTCATCACAAGAGAAACTACACATAGATGTTGTTGCTGTTTCTTGTTGAACACCCTGAAGCTTATATTTCTTTCCATCAATCCAAAAAACCATAAACATTTTTTGCCAATTTGCCTCCACTGTATTCAGAGATGCTAACCATTTAATCCCAAGGACCATGTCTACGTTGCCCAGAGTAATGGGAAAAAAGTCTTCTTTAATGGTCAGGCTTTGAATATTGACTTTCACATTTTTGCAGATAGCATCACAAGCCACCATCGACCCATCTCCCACTTGAACTCCAAAAGGGGAAAGCCTCTCCCTTTTAATACCAAGTTCTGTCACTAATGCCCTGGAAATAAAGTTATGTGTGGACCCACTATCAATTAAAACAATTATGGGTCTCTGTTCTGGCGTTTCCAACGTGCCCTTTAACTTCATCGTCGACACCGAAGGGCTTCCAAGAATAGCGTGCAACGAAATCTCAGCCAGTTGGGGTTCTGAAACTTCTGCCTCTTCACTCTCGGCTAACTCGCATTCAGGGTCATCGGCTAGCTCCATGATTTTTAACGAAGGTTGTTTACAACGATGGCCAGGGGAGAATTTATCACCACATCGATAACAAAGACCTCTCTCTCTCCTCATTTGTCGCTCTGACTCGGTCGGGAAGTTTGAAGCCGAGTTTGAATGAGTAGCCGAGGATCCCGAAAGAGCCAACGGTTTGTACGAGGAAGAAGCCGAGGAGAATGGGTTTTGCGTCGCGCCCCAATTTTGTCGGGTTTGACCGTGATTATCTCGCCAAGTCGTCCCACTCTCATGATTTCGATTATAAACGAATCGTTGCGCCGGACGTTGAGCTTTCTGGGACGTTGCTTTGGCTTCAAATTCCAAAGCGAGACTTGCGGCTTTGTATACGGTGCGTGGCTTCTGAATCTTCACATCTGATTTTAATTCTTCCTTTAACCCATTGATGAAAATCGCCAATAAACAATGTTCTGGCCAGCCTTGCACACGTGATGAGCGTCGGATGAATTCTTTCTTATATTCCTCCACTGTTTCATTTTGTTTAATGGCACACAGATAAATATCGGGATTCTGGAACTCAGTTGGGCCGAAATTCTCTTGAAAAATCTGAATCAACTCCTCCCAAAATCTGATAGTTCGACTAGAAGATACCCACGTAAAAACATCTAAAGCATCCCCTTCTAAATTCATGGCTGCCACTTCTACCTTTAAATCTTCTGGTGTTTGATAATAGCGAAAATATTTTTCAGCCTTCATCACCCAGCCTCTAGGATCTCCTCCCTCGAACTTTGGGAAATCCACCTTTGAATATGGTCTTTTCTGCACATTCTGATTCCACCATGCATCTTCACAATCACGATTATCATTTTCTTGAAAATGAACCCTGTTTTGAGTGCTGGTTTGCCCCTGGTTGTTCATGGGAGATTTTTGCTTTCTCATCTCTCCAATTTTGGTATCCATTTGATTTAGTTTTGAGAATACCGCAGCAAATTGTTGTGTCATGAAATCTGTAAGTGGTTGCAT
Source organism: Vachellia pachyceras (assembly GCA_025593235.1). Taxonomy (NCBI): domain Eukaryota; kingdom Viridiplantae; phylum Streptophyta; class Magnoliopsida; order Fabales; family Fabaceae; genus Vachellia; species Vachellia pachyceras. The sequence goes on along the minus strand of JANTPZ010001281.1, from coordinate 2,072 downwards.
TGTTCCTGCCGATAAACCATTGTCAGGAACTGAATTTTGAGATGCTTCTATGTTCTGGTTTTGTTGCGATTGAGAATCGGGTTGATGATGGGAAATGTGGCGTGTGTTCACCATTTTATCTCACAGTTTCCAGGATCTTCAGGCTCTGATACCAAATTGATAGATCTAGGAAATGGATAATGAGTAACAAAACAGAAAAGTAAAGATAAGGATAGAAGAAGAATTCTAGAACCAGGATCTGAAGTTCTAGACCAAGACAAACACATTCATTCATAATCCATAACTCATGTCCATACCACAATCCCCACTTTACATACAACAATAACTGACATGTAAAACTGACCCAATAACTGACATGTAAAACTGACCCACTAACATAAAATAATTGACAACCCAAATCTGAAATTAATAATACTTGACCCACAAATAAATACAAATAAAACAGCCTAAACCACACGTTTCTTCCTAGAGTACACAATTAAAGGACGTGGGTTTCTATCAGACTTGCTCACTATTTATTTGTGTATTTTAATGAGGCTACAGATAGTGATGTAAAACAGTGAAGACAGGGATAGAAAGAAAAAGGTATCCATAAGGAGAGTTGATCAAGTAATATAGAATTATACACCCAATAAGATTATAAAAATAAGCCTTTTGGTTAATAAACTATCCAAAAATCTGTTTTATGATACAACACAACAATATTACATGATCCAGGTAGTTCATCACACTTAGTTGGATAAAACTTTATTGCTGGAATTTTATATATTGATTAGCACCAATATCCTGAAAAAGTACAAAAGCACCTTCAGCTGCTTCGTCGTTTCATAATAAATCGAACTTTTCAGACAAATGCATAAATGACTACCTACCAGTCATCCAAATGTTTAAAAAACTGCCCCTTGAATATTTGAGAAGTTGCATCTACCAATTTGGCAATTTGGCATGGTGTTTTCTCACTCAAGTTGAAAAACCCAGCAACCGTGCGCGCTATATTTATCGAAGCACATTCAGAAGCAGACCACCGAACTATCAAACTAGAAGTCAGGCCCAACAAAAAAACAAAGAAAGTACTACAGTAATAACACCCTCTCATTCTATCTATGACATGCCACTAAGCGTCATCGCCACCTGCAGTTTCCTTGACATCGAGTGTGAAGGTATATTCCTGATCACAGCCCATATAAGAATCACACATCAAGTAAATAGTATAGGTTTTCTTTCCAGCTTCAGAGGGAGCGACAAAATCCAGTTTTGCTTTCAACTTCCGCTGAAGGGAAACCCTTTTAATCGCAAGCAACAGGTTATTCTTAGTATCACCAACAACAAGCCACCATCCTTCCTCCTTGGCTTTAGGGTACCTGGGAGCATCAACAGGTCCTACTTCTGCCTTCCCCTCAAGATCACGTTCAAGAGTCACTAGGACTGTTACATCCTCTCCTGCCCGCACAGTGTCACTTTCCAGTACCTCATATGACATATCGATATTAGGGAAACGATTGCAAAAAGTTGCAATAGCCAACAGCTGCTCATTGGACATCTGCAAAAGTTCACGCCTCTCGTCATCCTCCATCTCCACTAAATCAAACACAGATTCAATTTTCTTCCCAGGGTCCTCCAGGCATCTCTTAGCAAGCTCCTTTGTAAAGTGAGGAAGCTGGAGAAGCATGGAATCAGTATTCCACAATCCCTGTGTCACCATTTGACTAACTTCCATAGCAAGAAGAGCCAGGCTCAGCCAACCATTGCTTGAGATCACATCAACCATTGCCTGGAGGAGTCTATTTGCAGAAAGAAGCACTTCTCGCTGGTCCAATGCAAGGTTCCCACCTATAGGTTGCCTGGAGAAGTGGGCCTGAAGCAAAGCATTGGCTTTGATGTGGGGGTCCGTAACTTTAGGGTTGTCAAAAGAAAACCTCTGGTGATTAATTAACCTGCGAACCACCTCTTCCTCCCCAGGACGTATTGGAATCAGAGCATACTCTGAGGCAGAGGATAAAACCTCCAGCAGACCCTTCATCCTTGTTTTAGATGTCAGAGAGGAAGAAAACCGTTCAATGGTTGTGTAACTG
>JANTPZ010001280.1:0-29139 GCA_025593235.1 Vachellia pachyceras | reverse complement strand
TTCAAAAAATCCTCCATCGTTCCGTTAATGTTCTCTTCCTCAATTTGCTTGGTGAGATCATCTAGACTTAGTTGTCTATTTAAAGCAAATGAGACTGCACTTTTCACCACATCTTCAAGTTCTGCACCACTGTAGTTTTTTGTTCGAGCAGCTACACAAAACAATAACACACAAATCCACATGACATTGATTGATAGATTCATCAAGTCAGTTCACATCAATTGATTATTTCTTGTCCAGACGAAATGATTTATGCATTCTTGACATGAAAAGTCATTTTTGTTTTGCTAGTATTTCCACATTTGGAAGGAACAGATCAATGGAAGCCTTATCAGAATAACTGCTTAGAGATTATTAATAACATCTTATTCACATTTTCTTTAAAGAAGGAACATGTTGCATTTGTGGTAGTGCGATTTCTTTATTCAAACCAAACAAACAATGAAAAGAGACTAATTCTATATTCTAACATTACTATCATGGATGAAAAAGGCCACTTTTGCAGGCGCATGTTTGTGATGAAAAAAAATAATAATAAGCCTTGGACATTTTTCAACAACTTAGGCTTTTGGGTTTAAATAACTTGAAAATTCTTAAAAGAAAATCCTAAACAAAGGTGCATTTAACTGAATCAACTTATATTTGAACCAAAAGTTTTCTTATGTCTTCTCTCTACACACATACACACACTCAAACACTCTACTTTCCAAAAAAGATTCACGCACTTTCACCAACCGATATTTGGTATTGAAAGTTAAAAGTATTTTAAAAGCAAATTTTAGACAAATCATAATTTGAAATGAACTCAAATTTACATAGTACTAGATACGAGTGATATGATTTATTTAAAAAAAAAGATACTGGTCATATGTGTTGTGCGGAGTGCCATAAATGAGCAACAATGTTCATGATTTATGAATAGCATAGTTCCCTATACATTATACAAATACTGATATTGATGGTTGAAAAGCTAGCAACAGCGTAATTTTTCATCAAATAAGTGGGTAATTTATCACATACCAAGCTCTGAAGATTCACATCAGGAGCCAGGAAAGAATTCTCTTTCATCTTATGAGTATGAATTTCGAGAATTTGCAATCGGCCATTTTCATCAGGAAGGCCTATCTCAATCTGTACTTCTAGTCGGCCCGGTCTACATCACATAAGCAAATGACAGATAATTAAAATAAAAATAAATACACAGCTACTTAAAAAGTCAATCACAAGTTGATACACAAAGGAAGTGTTAGCAAGTGTACACTTATTTAAGCATAACCAATCTTATTGAAATGTACTAATACTGCTATGAAAAAAGACCTCAGTTTATAGTTCTCTTCTATTGAATGATTTAATATTAATACAAAACATAGTCTATTATTCATGGAAAGAGCCAAAAGCTATGATTACAAAATAAGTGCAAAGGCTTAGTATCATACCGCACATAGGCAGTAATCTACGAAAATCATGTAACACAAAAAGTTACTTGGAAAACTGACGTTCGGAGAAATAGGCAACATGAACTGACTTCTGACAGTGAGGTAGTACTACATATTACCTCCAACCTTAGTTTTTCAATGAGAGGATCAAGCACAAGAAAGTTGACTGTCACTCATGAAAGAGAAGATGCTTGATGGATGCATTGCAACTAGATTTTCCAGGTTCAATGATTATCTAGCAGACATTCTCATTAAGTCTTTTAGAAATCCTGCCACCATCTGTATTAGTGAAAAAAACTCAGTGAATACAATATGTATGCTCTAACCTGAGGGCAATGTTAGAATTGTGTGAGCATTAATCATGACTTAATAGTGAACCTGAGGTGTATCCTAGGTATATTGCACCCATATTACCAGCTAGAGTGAGTTTTACATGGCTCTCATTCTAACTCTATATAGATATTATAGTTGTGTAAATCAATAATATCAGTTTCATTACCAAACCAAAGGTATCCTCGTTTATACAAACCAAGCTTCCATGAGAAGTGCTTAAAATTATCTGCAATGAGCATGGCTGAATAATTAAGAGGATTTATTTCTCTTTATTATCTGTTATGTAAATAGTCAAATATCTCTAGGATCCTTTTCTGTCTTGTATATCCATGATTTTGTGCTTGTACTAATTAGGAAACTTGTATATATGGTCATACCGATGCCTCTGAATAATCCAAGATATAATAGATTCATCGTCCTCTACTCTTAGAATGAGCTTAACAGAGCTTCATCAAGCATGTCTTTTCTGTTGGTCATTCGAATAAGCAAAACATTATTCAGTGATTCCACACCATCTATCTGCAAATCAATGAAAAGAAAAAATTATTGGATATATTGATAACTATAAATTAAAAGTTTTAACTTGGAACAATTTAACCTTTTAAATTATCAAGTAAACATTCAAGATCTTCACTGACCTTAGTAAGAAGTGGATTCACAATACTACCGTGAACTCCAGTACCATCCCTAGTTGAACCTCTTGACTGCACAAGAAATGTATTCTTATTTATCGTATCAAAAATTGAATCACAACATAACGTCAAAACCAGAAAAAAATGAAAAATTTCAATGTTAGGATAAAGTTTCCAGCATTAAAACTCAAGCAAATGCAGAGAAGGAAAGCTAAGTAATCAAAGTCTTCACTCTTAACGAGTTAAGAACATTACTGAATAACGAAACGTTGACTGAAATGCAGCTTCACCACAGCCAGAATATAAGAATTACATTGCACAAGAAAACATAAATTTCATTTTTTTTTTAAAAAAAAAAAGTTACCTTACAAATAGCATCAATTTCATAAAAAATGATGACATGCAAATCACTTTCATCCCCTACAAATAAAAGAATGGTTCTGTTGGTAGTTGCTAATTCTGTAATGTTCATGGTGAACTTGCGAAGGGATTTGGGTCAAAAGAGATCTTGAAGAATTGAAGAAGGTTGTACATTTACCTATCAAGCTCTATTCAAACAACATGGCAGCCATTAATATCTCTCACAACCCAGTCCAACATGATAGGATGAAACACGTGGAAATAGACAGACATTTTATAAGAGAGAAGGTCGATGAAGGAATAACCGAGATTAAGTATATACCATCTAGAGAGAAAAGAGCAGATGTCCTCACCAAAGGTCTTACCCAAGATAAATTTGAATATTTCATTGGCAAGGTGGACATGATCAACATCTCTGCTCCAACTTGAGGGGGAGTGTTGGTAGTTGCTAATTCTGTAATCTTTGATCAAAGATTCTTCAACTAACCTGGCTCTGATACCATGAAGAATCTGATGAACAATTGTATTCCATGCATAATTATTGAATTATACACCCACATATATATAAGCACGAATGAAACAACCTAACCGAAAATATAGCCTACAACTAAGCTAACAGATAAATCCCCATAATCTCTCCCACAAAATCAAAGATCCCTATAATCTCTCCCATAAGATCAAAGATTACAGAATTAGCAACTACCAACAGGTTCCCTGGATCAATGATAATCAGAAATGACACTTTGGTGAATGACAAAGATAGCAATGCAATCACTAGCCCACATATTGTTTATTTTTGACAGTGTACTTGATTATTTCCATGGATGTGCGTATTCCATATTGATACACAAGTATATGAAGCAACTTTGAAAACTCCAGGCTTATTTTAACAAATTTACAAACCTTTGGCTCCTTTCCATTTAAAATTTTTCCTATTTCACGTGCCATTAGGGTTTTTCCAGTACCAGGAGGCCCATAAAGCAGCATTCCCTTCTCATGCTTGATCCCTAGCCCGAAACCTCATACTTCCAGAAATCAGAACACAGACTATCAAAAACAAGAGGATCAGGCAGGTTATGATATTTTATATAATACTTGGATGTCACATGAGGAGGGAAAACTCGTGAAGCAAAAGCTCTTCTAAATATATCTGCAAACTCCGCAGTCAGACCTCCAATACCCAGAGACTGAAGATTAAATTCTTTCTGCTTAAAAATGTTGCTAGTTGCAGCATCACGCTGATTGATTATCTGCAAAGTATGTTATGAATCAATAAGCTTGTCTGCATATAACTATAGAACGAAAATAAATGCCTGAAATGTCATTATTTTCTTAGCAAAGTATAACCTAATATCTCAGATGAATCACATGTTTTCAAACCAATGGTAAGCAGAAGAAAATATATACCTAAAATGCTATGCATCATTCATGATTTTAACACTCCGACCATGTTCTACTTGCAAACTAGATAATCAAGTTATTTGAGAAAAAAAATGCATCATAACAATTATCAATACTGAATAAGTGGACTTTTCTTTCTAATTACATGCAGAAGAGATTATTAAAAAGTTTTTGCATGGCCACTCTAGAAGGAAAGGCGTCCATAAATTCACCACATTACACTCAAATAAAATAAGAAAAGGGAAACTGCAATCTATAAGCAGTTAAAATAAATTAGATAAACAATGTGAAAAAAAAAGTATTTGTCAATTGCAAATGGGAAATTTGCCTTAATTCCACTGTCACGCAATGCTTCAAAAATAATGTGTCATCTGAAATCAACCCCCTGTCAATAGAATTAGACTTTTCTTGGCCCTCAACAACAGCTTGGCTAACGGTAAAGTTATAATTATTTCCACGGAACTCAAATGATACTTTATGCCCAGCTGTCATAACCTGCAATTAATAGTACAAGATCCACATTACAATAGTAAAACAAATGGGCCATAACGATTAAATGAAAAGGGACTGATACAGTTGTTGGACCAAATGATCTTCAACACAAGTTTTGCGAAAGCCTAACAGTTGCATTGACATTATCGTTTTAGAGCAACAAGATCATGTTCAATCTTTAAATAACGTATTCATGTAATAGTGACTTCTAACAAGTGATAGCAATATAGCTATTCATGAAGTAATTCATTTTTCAACAACAGTACAAAGTTGAGTCCAGATGCTTCCTATAGTGAATGATAGAGTTTTGATTTTGATGTTGAATCCAAATAAGACTGTCATCCAGCAACCATAAAGTAGTGTAACAATCAAAAGGCATATATAACGCCAGATTTGTTTGATCGGTAATCAATATATGATATCTGAGCCACTGACAAAACCACTAAAGCTAGGCAACTAACAAGCATAATTAACCTACTAAAAGAAACTACCTGATTTGCAAATCTCCTTGAGTTGCTTGGACAGGAGAACAGCATCAATCTACAAAACATAGCATCAGAATGATAATGATATAGCTTAATGAATTTGTAGATTTTGGGCGTATTCATGATTTGCAGATACCCACGCGTGGACCTAAAAGCAAGACACGGCAAAAGGAACTTGGAGAGAAAGAAAGAAAGAGTTTCACGGTCAAGAAGGAATTTCTCTACATATGTAATGTTAATGTAGTTGAGGGAAAAACTCTCATTTAATAATTCCATAATTGAATTTCAAAACACAACTGCCCGCATAATGAAAAACTGTTCCCGGTTTGTTTCGAATTTGATCTTTTGAGAAAATAACAATTTACACCCCACACGAATGTCTTCTGGGTACCTAATTTGCAAATCTCCTTTTGAGTTGCTTGGACAGGAGAAAAGCATCAATCTACAAAACAGAGCATCAGAATGATTAATGATATAGCTTAAAGGAAAAAAAGGGTACCTTCAATAATGAATTATTGAAGCACGTACTTGTTCACTTCTGCTTCCCCTTTTAATGAAGTCCAGCTCAAGTGTTAACACCGCAAGTTTGAAGTTGTCTGGCGGGATGAATCTAAAACCACAAGATAGATTATAAGAAACTAAAAATCTGAGTTAAAAAAACAGGTTATATCTAACCAACCAACCTACTCACAGATATGGATTCAGCTGCGGAGACTTTGACACAGCAGGTTACATGTAAATGCTTACTCAATAAATTTAAACAGTAATTCAACGAGTAAATCCTGATGAAACATGTTTAGGTTTTAATTATTTAATATAATAATTTTTTATATTTTAAAATCAAATCGTGTTTTATCATCATCTTTTTTGTGAGGCCTTTGGCCCCCGTGTCCAGCGCATTTTCCTGAATCATTGGCATTCTTTCAACTGAACAGGTAATCCGGGGCAACCGACTAATTTGAAGTTGGGAATACTTAGACGTACCCCTTTAAGGTGCTTTGTACCAAGGGTGGGTATCCCCTCCCCTTGAGGGCGGCTCCAAGGATCGAACTCTCGACCCTTGGGGAAGTGACAACCATCTTGACCGCTGCACCCCAACGTTCGATGGTGTGTTTTATCATCATTTAACTACAGAATCACAAATAAATTAAGCTAAGTTAGCATTTTTCGTTTAAATGAAACTAGTGATATTGAAATAAAAGGATTAGAAGTATACTTTTTAAACATTACAGATCAAACTGAAATTTAACGTAAATTTAAAATATCAAATGTATACCTTAGTAAAAGATAAATATGTTTATGAGTACATGTCTAAATGAACATAATAAAATCAGTAAGTTGGCCAAAACAGAACACAACTCATTTCATTTTTCGTTTTTCAATTAAACAAGAATAAAATTAAAAATGTTATGAAAAGGAATAGGGTTAAAAATATTGAAATGTTCCTTAATGTGTTTATCAATGAAAGAAGAATCCCACTTTACAAGTTTACCTGTTTCAAAAGAATAATACCACGTTGATTACATGATATAAAAGTTAGTTGATTTTTCTGAAGAGACTAAGGATGTAAATTACCTAATCTATTTATATTTTTTTCAAAATTAATTTTTTAAATTTATAAATTGATATATAATCTATCGATACATATAAATATTTTAAAATATATGTTATAATTAAGTTATTTATTTAACTTTTTTATCACCCTAAAAAGTTAAATTACTCCTATATTAAGAAATGAATGTGGTATACAGGTGAGTTGTGAAAAAGAATTAAGGAAAGGATGATGACCAAGTGATAATAACCATCGGAGAAAATTGGTTGTAATTCTGGTTAGGTTGGAATGTTGTACAGAGACATCTACTTTTAACATCAGACAGTTTTTGAAATAAAATTAATTTTGGTATATGGACACATATTCTTGAAAAATGATTCTTCCATGGAAATGCTCCTTAAATTCGAATCATCACTTATAGATATATCCACATTTTACTATATACGACAGTATTTTAAATAAAATTGTATTTATAATCTGTTATAAAGATACATATGCGTATAAATATAATTCTTATGACATACAAGTCAAATTTTATATTTGTGTTACAAATTGAACATACAAGTCAAATTTTAGATAGGGGCCATGTTGGGCTTAAAAAAAGTTGGGACTTCTATGGGTTATGTGATTTATATTTGTGTTACAAATTACTAGCTATAATTTTTTTGTGCTAGAGTCAGTTATTTTTTGAAAAAGTCAAAGAATTTAAATATATCACTTAAAAGTATTTATTTATACATATGATTTATATTATGTATCAGTCTATATGTTTGATGAATTAGTTCAAAAAATGATAATTATAAATACTTTAAAATTCTGGTAACGTATTTAGCCATCGGTGACATCTCCGATGAAGTGGTTTAGGAATTTTCAAAAATAGTTTAGAGTATTTTAGTTTCTTCTATTTTAGTGTCTTCTTCCTCCAATTTTAAAAGTCTGTTCATGAGATCTCACACATCTCTATCACTGTGAAATCTTCTAGTACCTCTATGTCCTTTTCCAGTTTCTAGATTCTCTGTCTCGGATTTTCTCTAAAAAAAAGTCATAATTGAGTGTTATTTTAAATATCGGGTTATTATACAATTTTAGTAACAAAGTTTTTTTCTACAGGTGTTTAACACAATTAAATTTTAAAGAGAGTAAAAGCAGAGACGACCTTTTAAAAATGGAACAAATTTAGCAAATCCGTTAAATTAATATAAATGTATATGTTATTTTATTTCAGGCACACTTGTTTTATCTCCAGTTTTATAAGGAACATCAAATTTAGCAATAGTTTTTAATAAAATGAAAGTGTTTGGATAGTTGTAATCAAAATCACTTTTTTGAATGCAAATTACAAAAAAGGACATAAACATAATTGCATAAAAATATAATCTAATTTATTATTAGAGGAAATGATAAGGATTTTTTTTTTTGGTAGAGCATATAAGATAATCATAAAAAAGAAGAAAAATTGGAAAAAAAAAAGTAGTTTCTTATGAAAATGTTGTTTCAAACGCCCAAACCATTGTTTTGAATAAAAAAACTCATTGACAGAGTTTTCTCCTATATGTCTACCTCAAACCATGGTTTTACAAGCTAAAAATGCTTTTTTATACACTCGAGATCTTCCTCAAGCTATTGTGCCAGTTTGAATTAGTGGAGGAAATTACTTTTTTTCAATATAATTTAAGATATATGAGGTAAATATATAAAAAAACTTATCTCAATTTACGTAAACCTGATTTCCTACTGTTGTTTTCTTAAGGTTCGCACATCACATATGGTTTAGATTCAATTTCTACACTCTCTCCTTCTCTATCATACAATAAATGGCACATGCATTTGCTCTCAGTTGTTTTTTTCCATCTTCTCTCACCTTCATAAGGTATGAAAAAAAATATTTTATTTTACATATATCTTACTTTTACTTAATTTCAACCAATGTTCTGATCTTTATAATTTAGTTGTAACTTATATATATATATATATAATAACAAAGGGAGTAACATCAAAATTTATGACAATCTAGACTGCTCTACAGCTTTTTTTAAAGCATGCATCTGTATAACCTGAATTAATATTTTAAAGTGGAGGTAGTAAAAGCAAACATGCTCTTTCACCTCTCAAAACTTTAATATTCTATTCACAATCCTCATGCATGTTGCAGGGTAAGTGTAATACAGATAATTAATTATTGACTTAATCAATCAGCCGTTCAGGAACACGGTGAAGAAGTGCTTTTACGTAAATCGAGGTAAATATGTTATTGAGATTATCTCGTTTTATGAAAAAATAATGTTGAACGGGGTTTTAACTCCTAGAAGTGTTGCTAAACAAGGCCAAATCCTTTTTCTCTCTGTACAAAATGGTTCACTATTAGTAGATTATTATGAAGGCTATGAATTTTTTTCTCTCTTCCTTTTATTCAAACAAAAAAAATCATGTTATATAATAATTCCATTCACCCATTAATGAAGTCTTAATTCTAAAAAATACTAAACAAATAAAATCATGTTTTTCTCTTCCTTTTAATCATGCGATCTTTTTTTCTCTCCTTCTCATATAGCTCACAAATTGCCTCAATTCGTATATCCTAGTCCTCATAATGCAGGCCTACACCTACTTTAATTTTCCTTTTCAATTACGGTACATTATAATCTCTTAACAGCATTTAGAAATATATAATTAAACCTTTTGCCTAATTAAAAATTTGCTAAAAATATGTGAAAAGTTATATTTTGATATTTCAGTCATAATATATTTATTATATTATTATCTAGAAAACACATTATACTTCTCTAATTCTTAATATAAGACCAGAGGAGTATTTGATAACCTCTCAGCTTCTTGTTTATGTGACTGTTAGGCAATCAACTCGCCACGTAATGGGAAAGCTTTTTTTGAAGAAGCCAAACATTTAAAAGGATATTTCTCTAAATTTAAGCTGTCCAAGTTTAACCAAATGATTGAAACAGATCATATATCTGCTTCTTAATATAACAATAACTTATTTTTTTAGAAAGACTGAATATACTAAATAAATTACTTAACTATTTATATATATTATTATATCATACATCAATTTATAAATTAGACAAATTGATTAGGAGAAAAATAATAAGCATAAAGTTAATTTGGTTCATACAATATTTGTCATTATACTTCGTTCTTATTTTGATTTTAGTACTACTAGTTTTAAATCATAGATTTTGATCCTTCAAACTTCTTTTCATCTAAAATGTTAATTCCTATAATTCAATAAGAACCTAGACCGGTTTACCCCTCAAGGACCAAAACCTATTTATTTAAAACTAGAAAGATAAAAACCAAAATGAAAACAAGTCATGGAGCTACACATTATATTAACTCATTAATTACAGCAGATGATGTGAGTTAATCTCCCAAAAATGTCATGCTTAACATTATATATATATATATATATCAATTTATGCATTAAGTAAATTAGTCGAGAAAAATAGTAAAAGATATATAAAATAGATTAGGATATCATACTTTGGATCAAATCCAACTCCCTAGCTTTTATGCCTAGTTGGCATAGGCAGTGTGAAAAAATCCATAATAAAATTTGTTGGTTAGTACAACGATTAGTGGTGGTTTGCTAGAAAAAAATGGAATGTCTCATTCGATCGTTAATCCCATACGATTCAAGAACAAGGGCCACTCACATCTTTAATACAAGGGTTAGAGGAAGTTTGTTTCATCCAGATTGAAAACCATGCATTAATCACTCCAGCAATGCAGCAGCAGAACATGGTAAACACGATTTAACATCCAGAAACTTAAATACAGAGTCTATTTTAAGTACGTAGGTCATACATTCATCTAATACAAACCAACTCCAAATTCAAGTCTGCAAATTTTGATTAGTAAGTCTGAAGAAGCAAAGACAACAAGAGATTGGCTAGAACTCACTGTACGCGACGACGCTTGTTCTTTATGTCATCAAAAAACTGGTGAATATCATCTGCAGTGATTGGCTTTGACGAGTCTGCAGATTCCTGTCATGATATATAAAATATAACATATAGTTAATAAAACAAGGCCATACACCCTTATCTCTCACCTTACACCATTCTGAAAGAATAATGATAACAGCACCAAAAAAAAAAATAGTTTGCCATAAATATTTTATTGTACCAGAAAAGCACGAAGACCATCCTTCATTTCCTCAATGCCCTTCAAGATCTCAACTTTCTCTACGTGCCCAAGTTTATTGAAAAAACTCAACTCAGCACCCTCCTGCTGCTGCAACTTTTCTTCCCTCTTTTGCTTTCCCATCTTCTCATACGCCACAATGGAGTCTTCTTTGTCTGCCAGAAATGCAATCTTCTTCTGATTGTAGTACTCCAAACACTTCTCACATTTGCATAAAGCATCTCTCCAATTTTTCGGAAGGAACATTGGTTTACTATCTGTACTTGGAGGAGCATCAACAATGTTAACACCGAGGAGACAATTCTCATGCAGATTGGTGTCTTTAGTGCTTGAATTTAAAACTGCACTGCTAGCACAACTTTCGCCCTGAAGTGGATCCTTCTCTCCAGAGACAGATCCAGAATCAGCTTTAGCCTTTGAATCCTCAATTTCAGAGGAACTAGGAGAGCATAAATTACTCTTTGATTTTTCAGATCCACAAGTTGAAGCCATATCTTCTGACACAACTTTATCCTTGCTACCTTTGATATCAGCATCTAGCTGCTTTCCTGCAACCCCTATTGCTTCAGGATACAATCTTAAAAGGGAACATACCTCAGAACATGATCTACATATGAAGTCCTCATACAGAGGCTCTCCTTCATCATCTCTCGGTATCTGAAAAAGGGCATTGGTGACAGGTAATTAAACAACATTAGGGGGTATTTGAAAATTTGAAAGTTGATTATGTGGAGATACAGAACCGCTTAAATCAAATATATGGCTATTATGATTGTAGAAGAAAATAAGCTACCCCATCATACAAAACTGTATGATTGCACCTAACAACAAATGCATTGTCCGCTGTCATAAATTTGGTCCACAAATAAGAAAAAACCATAATATGCAGCAAGTGCAGGCATGTTAGAATAAGGAAGATGTGCAGTTAGCAGTTGTTCTACTACCTTGATATTAGCTTCAAGTGAGAAAATGAAGGAGAACATGTCAAATCAAACACAAATAGATACTAAGACAAGAAACCCATCTTAAGATGCATGAATTACTTTAAAAAACCGACACTAATATCTTGAGGAGCTTTATGATTAACGTTTAGGACATTACAAGAGGTATCAGAATCGTATAAATGTTTGCCAAGGAAAGCATTTTATCACATAATACATAAAATTGTAAAAATATAAAACAACAAAAGGGAAGAAATAAATAACCATCAACATTATCAAAAGCCAATAAACCAGGAATAGCATAGGACAATACTTGTTCAAAAAGACAAAGGACCATTAGAGGCAAGATTCTGAGTAAATCTGGCATACCAACAGCAACAGATTATTTTAAGTATACTATATTATCTACAAGCTGAGACAAACTCAATTCAAAAGATCCACTTTAAGTGGTTCCTGTGGCGTCTAGAGCCCAAGTAAAATTTGTTCCAGGCCAAAAGAGAATGCAACAAAAGATAGTTCCCACTGATTTTCCTCTAAGCAGCAGGATATTTAGCATTAAAAATAAAAAAGAAAAAAGAAAAAAAACAAACCATCAACTTCATATTCTAAGCAGCATAAGTTGAATCTGCAGAGATCTATGAAACTATATATGATTGTAATCAAGGACTTGGACTACAAAAAAACCAAGACCTGGGAGGCTGACTAGGAAGACCTATAATTTATTCGCTAAAATTCAAACTACATTGAGTCCCTGTCAAAACGGCACAAAAGAACAAGATATAACATGGTTAAGAGAATAACAGAAACCTCGCTCCATGATACCAACCTCATCAGAAGACTCTAGGCCAAGATGCTCCTCATGAAACCAGTCCTCACATAAACAGCACTGTATCATCTCTTCTTGTTCTTCAGCATCTGGATCAGGATAAGGCCGACCACATGTGCAATAAAAACCCTTGAAATTGTGATTGTATGAATTCTCAACATTTTCAATATCCTTGTTAGCAAAAAGCTTGCAATAGAACTCTCCAAACTTTGAATTCCCACAATCACACCTGAAGTTTCTTTTTGTCCACAGTTCCACGACCTTAGCTCAAAAGCAGTCATGAAAACCAAGAACTATTCAATGCTGTATTGAGCAAGTAAAAACAAGAGTATACAGGAAAAAATAGAAAATTATTTTAAACCATGATGACATACAAATTCATATTATACATAGAAATGCACAAAAGTTACTATTTGTTCTGCAAACCCCTCTATACTTAGAGTTTAGCACAAAAAGCATAATGGGGTGCTAGTCTCCCATTTCATTGTCAAAAGGAAAGTTATGAAAAATCATATCTTGTCAGTTCAGTTGTGATGAAAACCACAATTCTATAGTCCTTATAGTAGAAAAGAACTACCTGATGGCCATCATGGCAAGCCAATGAGCAAGCAGTGCAAACTCCAGCATTCCCATCAGGGGTGCAGGTGAGGCAAGAGAAAATTGCTTGCCTTTTCATATAGCCATGGCTATAGGTACACTCCTTGCCATCATCACCCCCTAGAACTAAATCAGCTTCCTATGAGAAGAATTAAGCATTTGAGTTAGACAAAAAAAGGTATCATCAACATTTTCTATTCAAGAACACAGATTAATATTGGATAATATGGCATGAAATAGGCTAGACTTTTAAAAAGACCAGCGAATGCATCATCATGTTTCTTATAAACAAGAAAGAAATGCCCTATCTGTTTATGCAAAGTGCATACAATAAGAGGGCGACTATCTACATTGGGATGGGTATGTGTAAAAATATATGGTTTTACATCACCCAACAAAATATTATTGGCTGATGCTCAAGAGAAAGGGACCAACCTCGAAATAGGTGAAGAATTATTATGATGGAATCAAACTACTGGAAATGGTATCATTGAATGATAAAATCCCTCCACAGAGTGCAAGTCTTATGAAGGTAAACCTCAACACAAAAGCTAAACACTATCTAACATTCGAGAGGCCAAAGAAACTTTCCCAATATCACTCACTCGCTAATTCCATGCCCTCACTGCAGCAAGACCCGTTATTATATGCTCTATCTCACTCTACAACGGTCACACTAGGGAATACTAGAAATACCCCTCTCACATGTTATGCACTATCCCTATACCCCATCTTTGGGTCAAAGTCCAACCTTACCCACACCATAAGAGTGACCTTATCCTCAAGGTCAAGACACAGCCACTGTAGTAATGGCAAGGGCAGATTCTGGGGATTATAGGTCATGGTTTAATCCCTTCCAGTCAACCACCGATCTATAGCAAAGCCATTAACATATCGTATGAGTTCCCAAATTGAGAATGATGAAAACGAATAATGAGGTCATACTTTCATGCCTTCCAGTCGACCACCAATGCTCTAACCTCTTTCCATTGAAACAAATTGAGCACGCAACCCTCAAAACACAAGACAGCCACATCAAGCTCATCAGAATCGGCAACTTTGCTGATCTTAAAGCAATG
The DNA here is from genome assembly GCA_025593235.1 of Vachellia pachyceras. Classification (NCBI taxonomy): domain Eukaryota; kingdom Viridiplantae; phylum Streptophyta; class Magnoliopsida; order Fabales; family Fabaceae; genus Vachellia; species Vachellia pachyceras. Next base: position 14,844 of record JANTPZ010001280.1, on the reverse strand, counting down.
TTCAATTTTGAAGATCCACCTGAGGCTCATCACCAGAGAACAAAGGCAAATTGAGCTTATGGTAACCAGACATATTAGATTCCTCTCCTCCACTCCCGCTTCCAATTTCAATGACCATAGGACCTGCGTGGGTACTAGTCCATCAGATGATTCGTCAAAAAATTTCGCCTCCCTAATGGAGCGTTGGGCAACTCGGAACCTAACAAAAAATTCAGTCATCAAAGACTTTAAAATGGCCATGTTGTCTTTGATAGAAACAATATCGTACTCAAACTTCCAACCTTCTGCTCAGTTTGCAGCAGACGCGCTTCAAGTGCATCCAAATGATTCTCCATTTTTTTGCTTGTCATTCCTAGAATGTATGGCTCTGATAGCTTTGATGGAATCAAGCCACTAGAAATAGTGTTATTGAATGATAAAATCCCTCCACATAGTGTAAGTCTTGTAGAGGTAAACCTGAACACTCTAGCGTTTGAGAGGCCAAAGGAACTCTCCCAATATCAATCGCTCACTGACTCCATGCCCTCACTATAGCAAGACCTGTTACTACATTCTATCTCTCTCTCTCTCTCTGTAACTGTCACACTAGGTAATACCAAAAATACCCTTCACATGTTTTGCACTGCACCTATACCCTATCTTTGGGTCGAAGCCCAATTCCAACAACAACAAAGCCTTTATCCCACTAAGTGGGATTGATTACACGTAGCACATTACACCATTACGCTCTATCGTATACCATATCCCTGGATAGATTATTAACCAAACGATATCTATATAACTTCCTTGAGAGTGTCTCGGTCTTCCTCTATCTTTTCTCAGAGGACTCCACATTGCTTAGTTCACCTTTCTTATTAGTGCCTCCAATTGCCTTCTCCAAACATGTCCAAACCACCTTAAATGACTACCATTTTCTCCTCAATGGTTGCCACACTAACTCATCCACGAATTTCATCATTATGAATCCTATCCATTCTTGTATGGCCACATGTACATCTATGCATCCTCATCTCAGTCACCCCCTCTTTATACTTGTGTTGTATCTTTAAAACCCAACATTTACAGCCATATAGCAATACTGGCCTTGTAGCAATACAATAAAACTTTTGTTTTACTTTATTACGCATTTTTCGACCACAAAAAACTCCAATAGCTTGCCTCAATTTACACCATCTAGCTTGATTTGTATGATTAACATCATCAATTTCACCATCATTTTATATAATTGATTCCATATATCTAAACTTTGTCACTTGTGGAATGATTTGATCTCTCAATGTCACCTCCGAATCACTTCCAACTTGTCTCTTGTTAAAATTGCAATGAATATATTTTGTTTTGCTCCTACTCAGACGAAAATCCTTTGACTCCAAAGCCTTTCTTCAAATCTCAAATTTAGAGTTAATCTCTTCCTTTAATTCGACCAAAAGAACTATATCATCAGCAAAGAGCATGCACTTAAACATCTCTTCTTGGATAGGCTCAATTAAAATGTCTAGTATTAGATTCAATAAATAAGGGATGGAAGATAATCCTTTATGTAGGTCAATCTTTATTGGAAAGTCCTTTGTCTTACCCCTAAGCATTCTAACACTAGTCATATTACTTTCTTAAGTTTCAAGGCTTAGAGACTAAAATTAATACGTAACAACCTAATTATGCCAGACTTCAACCAAGAATAATTTCTTGGCAAATAACAGCACACATAAGTTCAAATATTTTCTTCAGAGTTTAAAGTCCCAAACTTGATTCTTGTCTCAGAATCCATTCGAATGAGAGATATATTTATATAGTATGCCAGTTCAAAGGCCTTTGTTAAAGTTAACAAAGATCAAACTATCAAGGAACTTGGTAGTGAAATTGTCTGACCATTTCACAAGGAGCTGCCTATATTCAAGTGATGCTATCAAACTACTATGCAGTGTGGACCACTAGCAATGACATCAACTTCTGAATTTCTGAAATAGTTACCCTTTTCGATCAACAAAGAAATACTATAGCTCTAATGGTCTAAGTCAAAAAATGTCATAGCAACACATAGTTCCACCAATTCACAGAATGTTACTCTCCAACCTAACTAGTTTAGTGTTACTATTCTATGTTCTGTTAAGAGCTGCTTTAATTCATTTGGCTTTCATGTAAACAATTATTTGATTTAAGAGTTACAATGCACATTATGTTAAAATGGTATGCTAGCCACTTTAGCTTTAACAAAAGCCCCTTTTGGGATCAATACTACTAAACACATCTTAGTCAAAAACTGCAGAACAACCTCAACATCGATAGAGAATCAATGATGCATCTAGCCACCACCTACTACTTACTCTAGCTATTGTCCGGATGTACAAATAAAAAACTTCATCATAAATCATCTTAGAGCCTAAGGCACTTATGCAAGACATCAACACCTCTTGCTAGTTGAGTCAAGGGGCCTCTATTGCGATGCTCATTAGCAGTGCCTTTGGTACATCTCTAATAAATGCATGGGACTTCCATTAAATGCCTATCATACATTAAGCTTAATTGCAAAGTTAAGCATTTCTAAAATCCCTTACGATAACTCATCACACTCATTTTAAGTGGGAAAATATTAATAAGCATAATTGGGTAAAGTGGTCTTTCACTTTATGAGATTATTATTTAGAAAGCTTGCAATATACATTAAACAAGATAAGTATTTTATGACTTAGTGATTTCAGTAGTTTATTGTATTTTATTATTACAATGCAAAAGAGTTATTTATATGCCAAATGTTACCATCTTTCACATTACTTTTCCTTATCTATATCTTTACTTTAATGCTTTGCTTCACTAGGAAAAACACTTTTCCAGCTCATCTTGCTTAAGGGGACCACGTAAGCTAAGGCACCTCCTACATATGACTACCTTGAATAAATCTCAGTCAGCTCCTAATGTTAACCATTCTGATTTTTTATTTTTTTAATTCATATTGAAGATCAGAATTTATGAAATGAAGCAGAACTCAAGTCTAGCATCATCTAGCAAGCATATTTTGAAGCCTAGTAATGTTTTTAAATATGCTGAGCTATTATGTTTAACTTTGATTGAGAATCACCTAATCCTCCGTCTTTTGTATTACCCACTACCAATTGAAGAATATCATTCGCTAAACCATGATTTATGGAGCCATTCTTTTTAAGCCATAAGTATAGTGACAGTTTTGTCGATCAAATAGAGCTCCAATCAATTAAATGGATGACAGCCAACGCCATAGAAATTCATAATAACTTGCACAGCCAGGAAAATAAAGTAAACATGTGAAGGGGGAAAGACTCACCAGCTCCCGATCCTCAACTTCCTTAAGGTATTCGTGGATTGTAACTGCCTGCTCAGCTTCATCATCAAACGCATCGGTCATTTTTATGAAGTATGTGTGACTGGAAAATCTCTACTTTTGATTTCGAAGTTCTCTACCCTGTCCCAGACATGTAATAAGAATGGAGTGAGTAATGAAATATCATAGGCATAAAATCATTTCTCAATGGATTTACATGGATCCCCTTGAGTAGAAAACCCTAGGTTGCACGAAAACTAAGGCAAAGCTCCAAAAAAAATAATATGGAAACTTACCAAGCCCCCAAAAAAAAGTTATCGAACCTAATTTAAAGAAACAGGCTTGTGAGGAAACACAATGTTCAAATGGACTGTTCAACCAGGCAACATTGAAGCTGCAGAATTACGTATGCCAATTACACGGGAGAGAATTACGTAGACCAGTTGTACGGGAGACAGCCAGAGATCACGGACAAAGTAGAGACATGAGTTAGGGTTTGATACACGGCAAGGACTATCGGGATATTTTCCCGCCATCCAGGGTCTTTTATCATTATTTGTTTTTTGGTAATAGAGATATATCCAACACCAGAAATAATATTTAGATACGTTGAGCCCTTGAAATTTTTTGTGGCTCATTTGGTACCGGTACTTTAATGGTTTAGAAAAGTTTATTTACTCTTTAAAAGTATATTTAACTATTTTTCTATAAAACGAAATAATCTCCTCCACATATTTACTTCGACTTGCATAAAAGTACTTCTCTACCGCATTCCCAAACGGACATAGTTCATTCAGTATTTAAAGTATTCTGAGATGGTTTGAAAGTCCATTTGAAAATAGTTTTTAGGGAGTTTGAAGTAAACCTAGGTTTTAAAGAATAGACTTTGGGATAATAGCTTTTACGGATTCTTAGGCAAAACTTACGTTTTAAAATGTGATCGCTTTTTTTGGAAGTTATTAGTTTTCAAAGAGTTTAAGTCAAAAAGTAAGTAAGAAAAAAACAGAAAGAATGGGGAAAGAGAAAATTTATTAGGCCTGTTGGGAACGCGATGGAAAATTGCTTTTACGTAAGCAGAAGGACATTATCTCGTTTTGTGAAAAAACACTATTGAACGAGATTTTGGGGCTCCCAAACGTGTTGCAAATAGAGTCATTATTAGAGAAGGTATGATTTGACAAAAAAAATAGTTATTTTAAAACCTTAAGTTTTGTCTTTAAAATAATGTGAATATTTATGCAAAACAAATGTTTTAAAAGTTTAGTTTTGAAACTATGAGCCAAACAAGCTTCATCGATGTACAAAGCTATCTTTCTAAGTGCAAAATAGTGAGAGGTAACAGAGACACCACAAAATAATTTAGGATACTAAATACTTCCGAAAAAAACACTTTGTGTTGGATGCACCTTCTCTTTCACAAAATGGAGGATGTAGGTTTTTATACTCTAATAAGTGACCAAAATAGAGATGTGATTGTTGTGAGTATAATAAGTTGTGATCAAAATAGAGATGTGGTTGTAGTGAGTATAAGTTTTTGAGAGAATCACACCTCAAGAACTACTTGTTAGAATTAGAAAATCCAAAGGTTTATAAATCCCTAATTGACAAATACTTCTACTCAACTTTTTGGTATTTATGTATACACTCAGTGATTTTTAATATTTGAACCAATTCAAATTATCTATACTACTAAGTCTATTGTTATTTGTTTGAAAATAAAAAAATTATCCCCACTGCTAGAAGGTGCTAACTCCGCTAGTGTAGTTCAGTACACTTATTTATATTCATTTTATATATTGTGTGTTCTTTTCCATAAATACCTATTTTGAATACTTCTCATATGAGATAGGTGTCTCAATCCTGTTGTATTTACTCTTTTATATAAAGTAATGCACAATATGGGTGGTTGGGTAAACTTTTTTACCTCTAAAATCACGTTTAACCGTGTTTTTCTGCAAATCGCAATATTCTTATTTACATATTTACCTCGGCTTATATAAAAACAATTCTTCATCACTTTCCAAACGGACCGAATGTGAAGTAGGTTAAGGAGCCCCATTATTTTATTCAATCTAGTATTAGAGATAGAAGTTGGAAACGGCATCCTTCCTTCACTAGGAATCAAGAAAACCCTAACCTCGATCTTGCCACCTCTACCCACACCAGTAAGCCTATCCCTTTGCCGCCACTTATCTCCCAGACGGCCTCACCATTACTCTCTCCTCCCTACCTTCACCACAAGTCTTTACTTTCTATGTAGCACCTTATAATACCTATCCTCAGACCCAACCATACCCTTTTTCCTTAGCTTTACCTACTACTATTTAGATAGTCCGTTGGGAGAACGATTACAGATCTCGAGATAAATATAATAGGAATTTTGTCTTAATAAACGTAAAAATGGATTTTGGGGAGGCAAACGGCCTCCCCAAACAAGCCCATTTCGACTCTACATTGGCAGCCTCCTTATTTCCTCAACCTCCGATTTCTTCTCGGTATTTTCCCTCCTACCAGAACCCAACCTCTTTCACCTCATCCTATTTTACCTTCATTTTCTTACCCCTTTGTTCCCATCGCACCCACCTCTTGTAGGGGCATTTCATTATCCAATTTTACAAGAGACTGATATTTCATTTTGTATTAATTCTTTCTTCATCTACTGTTTTTGACAGATGGCTCAACTGTGATTGAGGGCAGAGACAAATGAACGAAGATAATTAATAATGTACCTTTGCTTAAAATACATGCGTGAGATAAACCGAATAAAAAAAACTAGGACTCAGTTCCTCCACTCTACATCTCCACTTTAGTATTGAACCATCTAGATCTTTTTTTAGTGAAAAGTGACATCTAGATCAAATTTCAACTGCAAAGATCAATCTGTATTCTTGAAAAATTATCAAATCTGAATAACTAAACTTGATCCAAAAGGTCTATACAGCCTAGTATATCCTCTCCACTCAGCAGAGGAAGCTACTCCTGGAGTTAGCAGTAAAAGCTCATCCTGGAAGGCACACGGCCTGCTCAAGTAGATAGATCCATAAATCCATAATAATAGTTGGCATAATTTAAATGACAGCCATTTATAAGTGCTATGCATACATAGAACATCATACGGTCAATAATCCTGGAACCAGGATCAAAATTGTCATGAGACTAAATCCAACACACAGATATAACGGCGCCTACGAAATGTTCCAAGTTGTTTGGTGTTATTGCACCAATTCTACTCAGATAGAGTCGACTTAAGTTCACCACTGTTTCGCAGCTCCATCACGATATCGCAACCACCAATCAGCTCGCCTTTGTAGTACAGTTGAGGAAATGTTGGCCAATTTGAGAGCACCTTCAATCCCTGTCTCACCTCCTCATCAGTTAATATATCAAAGGAGCCAAAACTTACACCCTCGGCTTGCAGGGCATCAACAACTTTGGAGCTAAAGCCACATCTCGGAGCATCTGGGGTGCCCTTCATGAAGAGCATTACGGGTGAGGAAGATATCAATTTTTTCAAGCGGTCTTCAATCGAAGCTTCGGAAACAATCCCTTTTTCAAGTAAGACCTTCTTGAGTTCTCCACTCTTTTGCATTTCCAACACGATGTCTGATCCACCAATAAGTTCACCCTTGATATAGAGTTGAGGGTAACTAGACCAGTTCGAATAAACTTTAAGCCCTTGACGGACTTCTTCATCAGCAAGAATGTCAAAACTCTGAAAGGGTACATTTTGTTGCTGGAGAATATCGACGACCTTCCTGCTGAAACCACACTTTGGTTCATCTGGTTTTCCTTTCATAAACAGCATCACAGGGCTTGAGTTTATTAGGCTTTGCAGCCGGGAAGTTAACATCGTGCTTAAACCAGTTGATTCTGATCCGCCTCCCTTCAAATTACCTGATTCTATTGCTTTTGCCCCTGTATTCGTATCAAGTCCATGATCTTTGAACAAATCCTTCAATTCACCACTCTCATGCATAGCAATTACTATGTCACAACCACCCACAAGCTCTCCTTTGCAGTATAGTTGGGGATATGTGGGCCAGTTAGAAAATTTCTTCAAGCCCTCACGAACCTCATTGTCTGACAGGATATCAAAACTTCCAAACTTTACCTTTTCCCTGTTCAAAATTTCAACAACTTTTTTGCTAAATCCGCATTTGGGCTCCTCAGGGCTCCCTTTCATGAATAGCATAACAGGTTGAGAGTCAATGAGCTGCTGCAATCGCTTTTTTAAAGCATCACTAAGCCCTGGTTGCACTTGACTTGTTCCATTTGGAGATTCACTTTCCTTCGCCACCTTTTTCACTGTTTCAAGAACAGTGGGCCCTGCAGCTAACCCAAGGCTGGCGGGAGAAGCGGCATCTCCAGGATTAATTGAACCAGCAACTTTAGCAACCTTATTGGCCAAACTTGATGGATCTGCACCCTCTAATGTATCGAAGGTCTTGCCATCCTGACAAAAAAAAAAACAGAATTTATATAACTACTGCGGTTGGAAAGCAAGCCGGCCAGCCAGGCAGCAGGTGCCCTTTCATAGTAACAGCTTAAATACAAAAGGCAAACCAGCAAAAACTCTGGATGTTTAGCAACTCAAAATATTTTAATTCCAACAAAACAGGGCTAATGCCTCAATCCTTGTAATTTCTCTTTTATTTTAAGAAACAGAGGAAAAATAAAAGTTAAATCTTGATTATAATAAACCGCTCAAAGCTAAGCAATAGAGACCACAACTCAACTGGCTTAACCAATACGAAACTGTCTCCATTGTTTAGCGAACACATCAACTTAATATCACACATCCTAGAATATTCCCTCAGTCAGTCAGTCTAGTGCAGCAAACAGTCATGCACAACTATGTATTGTACAACAAGCCTTATAATTTTACAAAAAATTATTGAACAGAGCATAATCAAGTACAGAATAAGTCCTCAGTCTACAAGTCATAGTACAACGCTAATCATGCCATGAACAGTTCACATATTGGCAAAAGGTAAATGGCATTGCAAGACAATCTAAGGTTTCCTATAGAACTCAACAGCAGGTAAAGTAAAACAACAACAGACCACATAACTAGTGGAACTCAGGAAAATTGGTGAATACTCATTCACCCCACTTTGAATTCTTAAAATCAATTTTTTTGTCAAATTTTTAGATTCACAAGTTCAGAGTCCATTTAGAAAGTAAACGCGAAGTCCTAGCAATTAATTAGATCTTAATTTAAGAATACATATCAGAAACTTGTGAGATTGAAATAGAGAATGTGCTGAATAAGAATGCATCAACTAATGATTGGCTAGACCTCTCCCTGTTCCCTTTCTATTGCTCTCACTTTTATTGGCTTATCCATATTCCAAGTATGCTATTGACAATGAAAGTTTACTTATAAACTAGTAAGAGTTTACATGGATTAAAAAAAGCTACCGAAAAACAATATCCATAATTAAAAAACTTGGGGGGGAAAGAAACTTAAAATGAATCATAAAATGGGGAAATGCATTTTTAGGGGAAAGGAACTAGAACATTCAGTTGTATGTAATGTATATCAACATCAAAGCACCAAGTAAATAAACAGTCTTTATTGCATTGTCATATTAAAAACAAATTCCATGCATAGCCGAACCATTGGATCACAGTTTAAAAGACAAAAATTAAAAAAATATTGAAATCAGGCCTGGGCCACAAAAAGGAGCATAGTAGTAATGTGAGGAACAAGAAGGCTTGCTGCATTTTAAAGTAACGGTTAATATGAAGGCTCCAAATGTATTATTCGCTGCAGAGTAGGATGAAACATTTTGGTAAGCATTTTTCATCAACTATGGGATGGCAGAGGCACAGTAATGAAGGGAAAAGACTGCTAAATGATATGAGATTCTGAATAATAAAAGAAGAAGAAGCCAAGCTAAGTGTTCCACGAAACCAACAACTAGCGAATTTACCAGAGTTTACTTGAAACAGGCTTAAGTTCAAGTTGATCCAGTTTCCATATGCTAAACTCTAAAGGTCAGTTTGCCACATAGAGCCAAATGGTAAATAGACTGATCACATTTGTATCATGTGTTTTTGTTTGTTTGTGTAATAAGTGCGTGTTATACAGTAATATTTATCTTCTGAAACGTCTCTCATCAAAGCACAGAATATTATCCTCCCCAAGAATTATAATTTTCTTTTCCCAGTCTTGGTTTTAGCTTTCCATGAAAACCTTCCTCTTGCATCAAACTTTTCCTCTCGCATAGGGAGATCAATGCTCCAATGCATACCACCCATGACATATAACTAAGAACATCAAGCCGAGACACTAAGACTATACTGTGAATAACGATCATGTGAATGATAGAGTTCATTATCCATTTCCATTTTACGAACTTTCTTCTTTATAATAAATAAAAACTTGTACAAAAGCTCACAGACCAGAGTCAGCAAAATTCCCCAACTACCAGATCACAAAAAAAAAAAAATTACGAAGAGAATGGCAGTCTGAACACCTTGCAGAATACAAAGTAAGGAACAGCAGAAACCGAATAAGCCTCAGATATTTCCGCCTGCTCTTCAGCTTCAACCTAAAAAGAATAATGGAAAAGGAAAAAAAACGAATCAGGCTAAATAGAAATAATAAAAACCTCCCAAAAAAATTCTGGGGTGCAAAGACATAATCAAACCCTGAGGAAATTTGCATGAGGGAAATCGGTGGACAAGTGAGAGAAGACTTGGTCCATGTGCTTAGAAGCATCACACCACGAAGCCCAGAAATGAAGAATGACTGGTGCACCCGAGCGAATCAGATTTTCAAGCTCTGCTTGTGATTGCACATCTTTCACTGATCCACCCATTTTTGTGAACCCGAGATACAAAACTGAAAGATTGTTTCTGCGTCAATGGTTATAACTTATAATTCAAGCAGATCGATAAAACCTTTGCTTCCCAGCCCTAGCAGACGAAACAGCCAGAAGGTTCCTGATTGAGAATAAACGAGTCTTATATCAACTTTGTTATTAAATATTATATATCAGGATGTCCATAAAATCTAATCCTAACTTTTCATTTCATCATCCATAACCTCTATTATGAATAGTGTTTATGGATCTTCATGCCAATAATTCAAGGGTTACAATTTATATACTAATGGGGATTGAATTTGCCATTAATTCTATGTAATTCTTGCTTGGAGTTGAAAGCCTATAAATAGAACACTTTGTACTGCATCTTTTGAAAATCTAAGTAAAGAAAGCATTGCTTCATCTTTCTCTCTAAATTCTCTCTTCATCTCTTTATCTTTTATATTTCCTTTAGTTTATAACACGTTATCAGCACGAAGCTTTACTAAGGGTATATTTCTTTATCGTTGTCTTAGAAATTTCTTCTTCTTCTATTATATTCAATTTGATCTATATATCTATAATAATCTAAACCATTATATGAAATTAAAGATATTCTTTTACTGATTGTTTTATACATCAGGTTCCATGGTTAAGATTGGAGATTATTGTTATTTCATTTTAATATTCTTTACAAGGTTTTTTAATTACAATATTTATATTAATTTATATTATATTATGCGGTTATTTATATTTTATGTCATTATATTATATTTATATCTCTTTTGTTTATTTACTTATTGCACATGCGTGTACACACATATATCATATTTATTTATTGTTTAGTACATACACACATTTATTTATATTGACATATATATACACACATATTTCCCCACATCCATATATATATTAGCATCCCCTTTATTGATATTTATATTATGTTGTTATATTATGTTATTTATTCACGCTTAATTTATTTATTTGATATCTATGTTTCATTAGTTTAATTCTTTTATTATTTACATTTATATATTAAATTGTTTTATTTAATTATGTTATTTTATTTTATCTTTTCATTTCATTTTATTTATTCATGTTATTTATTTACTGTTATTATAATTTACATTTTCCTTATTTCCGTCTCTATTTATATTTCATTTTTTTATCATTCATTTTCATTTTTCCCTCTTATTATGTCATTATAATTATATTCACAATACTATAGCTAATATGTATTATGTCATTATACTATAGATATATTATTTTTTTACCTTTCTTTCACTCATACTTATTCATTATCATATCGTGATATTTATACTGCTACATTTATACTTATTTATTGTTTCATTCATATTTATTTATATTATTGATACTTGCTCCCTCTATATAACTTATATTATTATATATAATTATACAATGTATTTATATTATTATTTATATTCAGTTGCGAATTTAAATTTATTGAATTTATTTCATTATAATCTTATTTCAATTTAATGGTCAACAACCAAGATATTTCTGCAATTGTGATTTGATGACTCACAATAGTTTTTTAATGAAAGAACATTATGGGTACTAGTAAATGGCAAGAAAAAATTATGTCATTTAAATAATCAAATTGCTACAAATATCAAAGTCATGAAGGCTTAATATTTAAACATCAAAATTTGGTAGCTTTTAAAGATTTTATCTTTGGTCTAGAAGACCAATGAAGTGATGATATACTATTGAGAAACAAAAAGAGAATGGTCATGATCATATTATTTGATAGATTGACAATTGAAAGTTGAGCCTTCTAATGGCATCAAAATTATGAGAAAATGTTACAATATAACCTGAAGTCATATAGAAAAGTACATGTCAATCTATTGAAAAAGGTTAAATTGGTTGATTATGAAATCATAAATAACCATGAAATTTATATTGTTATATAACAATACATGTTAGTTCCTGAAGAACTATCTGCTATAAAATTGATATAGTTCCTGAATAACTATATGTTACAAAATTGATATAGTTCATGAAGAACTAATATAAATTTTAATTTATGGGCGAAAAAAAGGATGGATGATGAAAAGTACAGTACATAAATCTATATTAGAGTTTTGGTTCACTCAAAAGTCTAAAAATGATGTCCCAATTGGATTGAAATCCAAAAATTGTTTGAAAGTCATGAGATATAAAGACTTTCAAATGGAATACACTGAATAAGAAAAAACATGTTTATATGACTCACAGGGGAGATCATTATAATACAAATGTGAGCTAATTTTGTATATATTTCTATTTATGAGGGGGAGATTGTTAAGCATTTTGATCTCCTAAAATGGATGTCAAATCTCTCAAATTGGATGTCATGTTAAATGTCATATTGAGATTTTAAATCAATACGTTATAAAAATTGAAAAGTTATTATAGTAAATCAGAAGTTTACTGATCTAGACAAAGTTATTGTTAGCATGACTTGTTTGATCATCCGAGTTATATATAAGATATAATATAATGTCAAACATTGTATATTGACATTTATTGAAGAGCCAGAAGATTCTTCATGAATAGTCATCACATTATATATATAATTCAAATGTTATTATGTGATGCTTGTTCTCAATAGAATATGGATCATGAGAAGATCATTGGTTATAATTGAAATGGATCTCATCATTTCTGGAAATATATACCTTATACGGGTACATTTGAAAAGCATGTAACCATACAATTATTCAATAAGTTTAATAGATGCATCTATAATATGGTTACATGTATGATTATTAGTAGCTTGCAACCTGAAGTTTGCAAGATCTTTTGAACAAATCATTATGTTCATGAATGCACAATTTCTAGATTATATGATCCATAATCATTTATTAAAACCTCCATATAACTTGATCAATAATTATGAGAACAATATTATTATTTCAGTGTTGGTACATCTGAGTTGATATATTGCATCACTTATACATATTAAACCAACAAAATTCTCCCAAGTGAAATTAGCTTTTAGTGAGGAGCAAGATATTTCCATCTTAAATATTTGAATGTGCAATGTTTATTGGTCCACAATAATGCACATAGATGGAAAGTTGAGATAAATATTGGGCAAGATTCTCCTCCTTATTTGTCTATAAATGAAATAAAATTATATTTCTAAAGGGAGCAAATGGGTCTATGAGGCTTGTATTGCATTGTTAGTTGGTTATCATTTGAAAAAGTTTTTCACATGATAGGGAGAAATTAAGTGGCTGGAAACGAAAACACATTGAATGCATTATTAGTATCAAATATAGATCCTCAAATAAATTAGTATGAACCAGAAGTTCATTGAATGTTGGATTCATGAGATATTGTAAAAATATATGCCATATCTAATTACTGACCTAAATGAGAATTACTAATTCTCATATTCAGTCAAAATGCTCCAATTAGTATAAATGAAAATGAGACATGCCTGAAGCATGATAAACAATCGGTTCCAAATATTATACTTTGAATAAAGAGGAGCATATAATTAAGATGATCATATTGAGGAGGCTGGCACTCTAGAAGAGGCCAAGACATGATGAGTTCTAAAAACCTCAAGAGAGGTTTAGGTACCTGAGAAGTAATATTGAGATTTTGATAAGTTATGTTGCAATGAGAAAAATGGAACTAGAAAAGGAAAAGTTGTCAACAACGGTTTTGATAATAAAATCATGTGATCAAATGAGGATCGTATATATGAATCTATCATAGAAGGATGACAGAAAGTGATTGTCCAACAGAAAAGGAAAAAGATGCAATAAAATATGATTGTATCATTTCGATATGTGAGAATTATGAACCAGTAGTCTAAATGCATGGAATATAAAGTTGTTATGAGACATATGAACATTTATGTGAAACACAAGTTTTCATAATAGTATGATGATGAGGTGTATTATTTTGTGGTGGATGGAAAATAATTTCTAGTTTAGAAGGATATGAACACAAAATATACCTCTATTGGATATTATTATAACCTAAACATATGACTTAATGTGCTTGTTTGGCAAAGCGTTGCTTATACCCACAAGCACGTTCAACAGTGTTTTTCCGTAAAACGAGACAATCTCCTCCACATATTTGCCTCGACTTGTGTGAATAAGCCCATAAGTACTTCTCCACCGCTTTGCCAAATTTACATGAAAATCCTTGAAGGTTCTAACATGTTAGAAACATGTTTAAGAAAATTATTATCTATATAAAATGCTATACTAAACTAATTTGAGCATATACATTATTCAAAATGATATTAAAAGTTAGTATATGTTGCATCTCATTTTGAAAGTCATGACTTTTACTTTGATATTTTGGTTACAAAATTGAATTTAATGGAATAGTCCCTTATAATCTATTCCATGTTAATTTACATGATTTGCTGATATACATGTTATATATTAGGAAAATTAGTTTTCTGCAGGTATATAGTGAAACTCAGATTTGATATAATGATTCAACATTCTGCGAAGAGATGATGGAGACTTTGAGGAATATGTTTTAAAATATTTCATGATGACAATATGTCATGTATAGTTCATCTAAAAGGAAGATATGCTCTAAAAGGCATTGGAGATTATCTACTTGATGAGAATTCAGTTAACTCTATCGAGATAAAAATATAAAGGGTGATGTTGTTATCAGGGGGAGTAAAAGTGACGATGTTATCATAAGGAGAAGTAAAAGTGATACCATTTCCAGGGGGAGAAAAGATCTTGC
>JANTPZ010001279.1:0-22923 GCA_025593235.1 Vachellia pachyceras | reverse complement strand
GACTTCACCATTAATTTCAAGTGGGTATAACGTTAAGCTAGCATTTAAAAATAGTATTTCATTTGGACGTATTCACACATCTCATGCATGTGTCGCCACTTGTTCACCCCAGAATAATGCTAATGCCAAATGCTCATACTACACAACTTAAACGGCCTGCATGAATGTTATTCTGAAATCCATATACTCACTCCAACACTCACCTATTTTAGAAGATTCAGTATCTATATCTTTATTATTTTTATATGTTATCTTCAAATCTTTGGTAGGTTTCAAAAATGCAACTGCTTGACACACACACAAACACACGTGCTTTGCTGTTATAACTCATCTCTTACCATCACTAAGAAGCCGACGCATTTCTTCTGCCTCTTCACTTGGGAGCGAACACCAAAGTCATCAATTTGAACCTTTCCAACTCTTTGCCTTGTACTTATCGCTTTCCCTGGGGCCGTCTCTGGAAATAAATCAGTTTCTCTGACTTGAATATCCCATCTTTCCAAAATAAAAAGATATTAGTTCAGTTCAGAATATATATGCAGACACATATGGCATAACTCAACTACAAGGCAGAGATAAGATATTAACATAGCGATCGGCTACGCTGCTCTTCACTATTTGGCTCTGTTTCTTCTTTCACCTTCATCATAGGTTGCTTCTACTCCAATCGAGAAGGGTTTCAGAGATTGCATTTTATCCCAACCTGGTGGCTTTTCTTATGAATACTACGAAACATCAATGCTGAGCACAGCCTCCTCCCTTTACTCACAAGTATTGGACTCATTCCAACAAAACTCTTCTCATCGTAACACCTCTTCATGAGTTTGAAATTTAAGCAGCTATTATTTGCAGCAGAAAACTCAGGCTACAGGTCAGAGTCAGAAGTGGTGGACAGGACTATGAAGGCCTCTCTTATCTGTGTGAGACCCCGTTTATCATGATTGACCTCAACAGGCTTAATTCCATTCAGATTAACCTCTCCGATGAGACGGCTTGGGTTCAATCTGGGGTTACTTTAGGTGAGCTTTACTATAAAATTGCAAAGGAAAGTAAAATCCATGGATTTCCAGCAGGACTCTGTCCCAGTGTGGGGCTTAGTGGGCACATCAGTGGAGGAGGATTTGGTACTATGGTAAGAAAATATGGGCTAGCAGCAGATCAAGTCATCGATGTGTCCCTTATAGATGTAAATGGGAATCTTCTTGATAGAGAAGAGATGGGAGAAGATCTTTTCTGGGCCATTAGAGGAGGTGGTTGTGGAGGTAGCTTTGAGGTGGTTCTTGCTTTGAAAATTCGGCTGGTTAGAGTTCCACCTATAGTCACAGTGTTCAATATTCATTGAACTCTCAAGGAAGGAGCCTCCGAGCTTATTCATAAGTGGCAGTGCATGAGCACAACCTTCATGAAGATCTTTTCATCAGAGTCATAGCTCAAAATAATGGTGGCAACCCAGAGAGTCGTCAGAGTATCCTTCAATTCTTTGTTCCTTGGAGGAGTAGATAGGCTAATACAATTGATGAATGAGAGCTTCCCTGAATTGGGATTGCAAGCAAAAGACTGTATTGGGCTGAGCCGGATTCTATCTGCTTTGTACTTTGCTGGGCACCAAAAAGGGGACCCACTAAAGGTTTTGCTGGATAGAATCACCACCTACAAAAGCTCTTTCAAGGCAAAATCAGATTTCGTGAAGAAGCCAATACAAGAAACAGCACTGGAAGGTGTATGGAAAAGGCTTGTGGAAGAGGAAACACTGGCGCTTCTGATAATGGACCCTTTGGTGGTAAGATGGATGAAATATTAGAAATTGAAGTCCCTTTTCCGAATAGGAAGGGTAATTTTTTGTATAACAAACAATATATGGTGAAGTGGGACGAAAATGGGATTGAAGCATCCAAAAGGCATAAGATAGATAAGAAGACTTTATAGGGACATGGCTCCTTATGTTTCAAACACCCCAAAAGCAGCCTATTTCAACTACAGGGATCTTGATTTAGGTTCCAACAAGCTTAATACAAGTGCTTGGGGTTTCAAGTACTTCAAAGGCAACTTTGAAAGATTGGCCAAAATTAAGACAAAGGTTGATCCTCAAAATTTCTTTGGTAATGAACAGAGCATACGGCTCCTAAGTTCTATTCCTACTTCAACATGAAGGATATATGGAATTAGAAGGTCAGCAAGAAAAGCTAGTTTATACTTTATAATAGTTCCAGGAGTCTATGTAAAATAGCATTATTTTCTAATCTTCTTGCATTGTTAAATCTGTGAGACAAATAATCATGAACAAAGCTGAGCCAGGCCTATTGGCACATTGAACGTTAAGACACACTGAGCCAGGCCCATTCACTATTTAGCAACACTCAGATCCATTAATTACAAACCCAATGATGTATTTTATTTCTAATGTTCTAGGATTGTATATATGTACTCATCTTGCACAATCTAGGATTTACATCCTCTCTATAAATTATGCCGTAAACTTAGATTGTTGATCGCCACCTTTATAGAGCTTATTTTCACTGATTTTTATCTTGTTATGGGGTGTTTCTCAAGCTCTTATAATCACTTCTAGAATCACTTTCACGCGAGCCTTTAGCCACTGTGTCAACCTCCTCAGAAACCTAAAGCTCAACTCCTAATGAGGATGTAGTGCCTGTGGTGGTGGCCGATGCTTTAATCTTTCAAGTGAAGATGACACTATTCTGGTGTGTCAACTATGCAAGAAGGTAGGCATAAAGTGGATACTTGTTTTCATCGATATGACAAATCATTTGTGCCCCCTTCTCATGGTGCTGGAGCTTTGACTGGGAGAAGAAATCTCATATACACGACTTTGATAGTGCTATTTAGGCATAATCTGAAACAGTGGTGGTATTTGGACAGTGGTGTCACTAGCCATGTTACTAATGATATGAGATTATTGGTGTCACTAGCCCTGTTACTAATGATAGAATTTTGAATCAGATTATTTGTGGTTGTAACCTGAAAATTTCCTCTAGTAATAAAGTGAGAAGTTATTTTGTGAATCCTGCAAATTTGGCAAGTCTCATTCTCTTCCATTCAAAACTTCCACTTCTCATGCCTCAAGACCATCACTACTTGCGTTTATGAATGATTTTCGCTACTATACATTGTTTTTAGATTATAACAGCATGTACTCCTGAATTTATCCGTTGAAAACCAAAGGTGAAGCTCTGAACATGTTTGCTAACTTCAAAATATTCATTGAAAATCAATTTGATATCAAAATAAATATTATTCAAAGTTGGGGAGGTGAATATCGCAGTTTATGTAAACTATTTAATAACTTAGGGATTTTATTCAGACTCATGCCCTCATACTTCTAGTCAAAATGGCAGAGCTGAAAGAAAGCATTGGCACATTGTTGAAATGGGACTCACACTTTTGGCTCAAGCTAAAATGTCTCTATTCTACTAGTGGAGCCTTTTCATACAGTTGTAGAATTGATTAACAGAATACCTAACGGAATTTCCCCTTATTTCAGATTTTTTCACAGGCAACCTAGTTACCAAGGACTAAAATTTTTGGTTCTGCATCATACCTTTGTTTAAGATCTTATAATGAGCTTAAACTGCAATTTAGTTCTATTAAATGCATGTTTATTGGTTATAGTAACTCTCACAAAGGATACAAGTGCTTGAGTCCTATTGGGATAGTAGACATGTGGTTTTTGATGAAGCCGAATTTCCATCTTCTACAGGTTTCCTTAACAAGAGAAAAGCACCGAAGGAAGAAGAGTTCATCCTATAGTATTTTTCAGGCCATTCATTTCTTTGATGCCATCAGTAGGCTTCACCATTGCTCCTAACACTACTGTTCATAGCTCCGTAATGTCTCCTGACACCTCTCCATCACTCCCAAGGTCATTTGACACTCCTCCTTCATCAGTTGTTGATCAAGCACGTAGAGAGGATGACCAGCAGCAAAAATTACATATTCATCAAGCTCAAGTTCTCATATCTCTAAATATCAACTTAGTGAATCAGAATCTGATCAATCTGTGGTCAAAGGAATTCAAAAAAGTTCTGGTATGGATTAATTCAACAAAGTTCTGGTATGGATTACAGTAAGACCTTTAGCCCAGTTCTCAAAGTATCATCTCTGAGATCTATTTTAACAATAGTAGTGAGCTTTGGTTGGCCCATTAGACAACTAGACATAAACAACACCTTTCTGAACGGTGACCTCCAAGAGTGTGTTCTCATGAAGCAACCAGAAGATTTTGTGTCCTCTAAATATCCCATTCATGTTTGTGTTCTAAAGAAAGCTTTGTATGGTCTTAGACAGGTACCTAGTGCATGATATGATAAACTAAGACATTTCTTTATTCATCATAAAGGACAAGATGTCCGTTATGTTTGTTTTGGTGTATGTAGATGATTAATCATTACAGGGAATTCCAATAAAAATTCTGGAGTTATTCATTAAGCAATTGAACTGTCCTTTTGCTCTCGAAGACCTCAGCTCATTAATAGATTCTTGGGCAAGAAGCTTTTAGGGTGATACAGGACTTTTACCTAAAGTAAGAAAGATAAATCTTGAACATGCTAGAAAGATTCGGTATGTTAAATCAAGTCTAGTTCCAACTCCTATAGTGATTAACAAGTATTTTTCCAACAATGTAGGCATTCCTCTTGGAGGTTCTACCGTCTATAGGCCAGGTATTGGGGCCTTACAATTTGATCAACACAAGGCCAAATATTATGTTTTCAATGAATAAAATGGGTCAGTTTCTCTCTTCTCCAACAAAAATTCACCGGCAAGCTGCTTAGAGGATTTTTAGATATCTCAAAGGCACAATAAATCTGTCTCTACACATCAAACCGAGCAACCACTTAGCATTGAAAGGTTTTTCAGATATAGATTAGACTGTGCCCTAATGATAGACATTCCATTGGAGGCTACCATGTGTTTCTTGATCTCCTGGTCAGTGAAAAAGCAACATGTGGTGGGTCTCTCCAGTACACAGTTAGAATATAGATCACTGGCTAACCTTGCAACACAGTTAGCTTGGATACAGTCCTTGATTGGTGAAATTGGAGTCTACCTCAAGCAGCCTCCAATAGCTTGGTGTGACGATTTAAGTGCTGCAGGTCTTGCTTCTAATCCATTTTTTCATGCATGGTCTAAACACATTGAATTGGATGTTCACTGCTTGAAAGATAAGTTTTTAAATACATCCCTTCTTCTACATAGATTGCAAATCTTCTTATTGAAGCTCTATCCCGTTCCGAGTTCTAGGATTTTCGTGGCAAACTAAGCCTTATGCCCTTGCCAAGTCCTAGTTTGAAGGCGATGTTAAGACACACATTGAACATAGGCTCATTCAACATTCAACAACACTCAGATCCATTAATATCTAGCCCAATGATGTATGCCATTTGTAATGTTCTAGAATTGCACACGTGTACTTATCTTGTACAATCTAGGGTTTATACCCTCTCTATAAATTACACAGTATACATAGGTGCTGATACGCCACTTTTACAAAGCTTATTTTCATCTAATTCTTATCTTTCAATCACTTGTCTGAAAGCAAATATTAACATAAACAAAATTATCTAACAATAGTATCTCCGCTAAAAGGGATGATTATCCATTCCCGCATCATTCAAAAGTTGTAAAGCAGCAGCACAATCAGTGAAAACTTCCACTTTCCATCCTTTTTCTCTACAAAAATTCAATGACCATGATGAGAGCCCTCAACTCAGCACATCTGATTATCCACCATTCCCAGTAAGCATACCCAAATATGATTCTCCATGGAAAGTTTCAAAACTTGGTAAGACCAGTACTCGAGGAAATTCAACTTGTTAGTGGAACAATATTAAGCAAGTAGGTTAGGTCTTGCTTATAATGTCGAGGTTGCTTTTGTATATAAATTTCGGGGAGGCTTATGTGGCCATGCTTGTTTCTTCCAATTCTTTTCAAGAGTGCATTTTCCTTATTTGCTTTATACACTCTTCAACTTTTGTCAACGTGTATTTCGATTGCATTCACTTAATACGAAAGGAATCGATTTTCCTTTTCAGAAACAGGCACTTGGAGGGGAATGATGAATCCTAAAGAAATTTGAGACAATATCGTACTTGTTTGGAAAAGCTTATTTACTCCCCAAAAGTATGTTTAACAGTGTTTTTCCACAAAACGAGATAATCTTCTCCACATATTTACCTCAACTTACGTAAAAGTACTTCTCTACCGCGTTCCCAAATGGACCCACAATGAATGAAGAAGTCACAGATATTTTCGTCAAAGATCATCGACCAGGCAAAAAAAAAAAGAAAAAAAGAAACAAATGGATGCTCAGGCACCATGCATTATTTTGCTAGCATGTAGATGTTTGAAGATTGAACTATTCAGCTACGACAGGCTTGCCATGAAATGAGAAGGAAAAAATTTACAACAAAAGCAGTTTCTTGCAAATCAAACAAGTTGCGAAGGCCTAAAGCCACAATATACGACGCACAATAAGAACTTAAACGAGGACCATCCTTTGAGCTCTGTCCTTATGGATTAAAATCGACAATTCCTTTAGAGGAAAAATCCCATCGGCGAGCCATAGTCCCAGAATGAGATAACTGAGCGTGCTGTCAGCCATCCCAAGTAGGATGTAAAATATAAATTTCAATTGCCTGCAAAAAGGAGGCTTCCGAATTGACAATGGCTTCCTTCCGTAGCCAGAATCTTTCTTGAATCTACAAGGCATCAAAACAGTCACAGCTTAAGGTTAATGCTCTTTCTTCCGCAAACATCGAGATGAGAGTTACCTTCATTCAAGGGCAACGATATTACTCTCTCATCTTAGAAGACCAGCACGAACTGAATAAAGAGATGAAATATGTATTCTTCAGACAAAAAGAAACTCCCAGAAGCCAAGGATTGTTTTTGACAATTTGTCTTCATGAGCTAAAAATTTTGTTGAGCAATGCTGATATTCAACATGGATAAGACATGTCTTCCCGCTTGTTGTTATGGCACTAATATAGTAAGGGGTATATTAGAAAAAGGCGTCACAACGGTCAGCTGTCATGTTAGTTACTTATTTGTTATTTTGCGCCCGTTTCACGTGAATAGAAGAATATATGTAACCAATCACAACACGAGGAAAATCATCTATGAAAGCATATCACATTTCTCCTACCTCTGCTATTCTTCTCTCTGCTGCTCTTCTCTTCGTTTTCCCCTTTCTGCTCTCTGTTCTTATTTTAGGTGCTATCACTGGTATCAAAGCACATCGGTTCTGATTATGGCAGATGGTACCAGATCCCACGCACTGCTCAAGGATGCTGAGGAACGCATAATGTCTGAGATGGATCGTCGCTTCGCAACTCTATCGGCTCACATGGAGGGATTGCAGGAATTGTGAGGACAGTTGACAGAGCTGCAAAACTTTGTCCGACAGCTCTCCATACGGATTGTGGATGCTCCTGCGAATGAAGATCGTCGTCGGGAGGGTGACTACTACACACCCACGCGTTACACCAAACTAGATTTTCCTAGCTTCTCTGTTTTGGACATAGATGCCTGGATCGCGAAATGTGAGAGGTATTTCTCTCTTGATAGGACACCTGAAGGAAGAAAAACCTTGTTAGCCAGCATTGCTCTCGATAACGGTGCATATCGGTGGTTCCAATATTTTAAACGAGGGCGAAATGGCAATGTCCCTTGGGGTGTGTTCTTTGAGGCAATTCGCCATCGTTTTGGGCCTCTGTATGAAGATCCAATGGAAGATTTGATGCAGTTGAGGTAGACTGGGACATTATCTGATTATCAGCGAGCTTTTAACAACATTATGTGCAAGATTAACCTGCCGGAGGCTAAGAGAATGGGCTGTTTCATTGGCGGATTAAAGCCCGAGGCGGCAGAGGGGGTTAAATTGCTTCAACCGCAGACTTTGCTAAAGGCCTCCAAGCTCGCAAGCTTTCAAGAGGCAAATCTGGAGTCTCTACAACAGATGACCTTATCCTCAAGCTCCAACAAGACCTACCAGAATTTTGCGAAAAGTCTATCACCTACTCCATTCTCTAAACCAAGTCATATTGTTGCTAAGGAAAGGACATGGATTTCGGAACTTAAGAAACCACTAGCATTGCCAACCCCTAACTCGAAGGGAATCTTGGGGCGACTCAATCTGGCTTTTTGACAGAAGCTTACTCCAGAAGAACTTGAAGAATGCCGAACTAAGAATTTATGTTACTATTGCCGAGAAAGGTATACCCATGGACATGATTGCAATAGTAAAAAGCAAATGCAATTGTTTATAATGTAAAAGCTTGATGAACCTGGAATGGCAGAAGAGGAAGTTTCATCAGAGGAACTGAACAACTCACCCGAGGGATTAGTATTAGCAAAGGACCCACCCATCATTTCACTCAATGCAATGCAAAGAGAGCCAGGGGTGAACACCTTACGCGTGATGGGAAAAATAGGGAAATGCCTCATACACATTTTGATTGACACAAGGAGTACTCATAATTTCTTGGATATATCTATGGCGAAGGAGACTAACGTAAAAACTCATACCATTACACCAGTAAGGATAGTTGTAGCTGGAGGACACTCACTGTGAGTGTATGAACAGTGTCAACAACTGGCGTGGACCTCTCATGGAGTTCAGTTTCAAACGGAAGTGTTTTTACTACCTTTAGCAGGGTGTGATATGGTGATTGGAATGCAATGGTTGAGGGAGTTAGGTCTCATACAGCTGGACTGCCTGAATTTAGTGATGAAATTTGTTTGGAACAGCACCCCAGTGACTTTTACTGTAGCAAAGGTCGACAAAAACAAGATCATATGTGAAAGGCGAATGAAGAAACTCCTTCATAAAAGCACAGATCTGTGCTTCCATATTATGTCGGTAGCACAGTCAAATGATGTTGAATTAATTCAAGCCTCCAACCCAGTTCCCTTGCCCTCAACAGTCGCAGAGTTGGTGAACAATTATGAGATGCCTTTCAGGGAGCTGCGGATGCTGCCCCTACTAGAGGGGAACATGATCATCGGATTACAGTAAAGGAGGGCATTGATCCCATTAAAATCCGTCCTTATAGATACCCACCAGGCCAAAAAGATGTCATTGACAATATGGTTCAAGATATGCTGCAGCAAGGTATAATTCAAAACAGCACGTCGCCCTTTGCTTCCCCTGTCGTGTTGGTCAAAAAGAAGGATGGAAGTTGGCGTATGTGTGTAGACTATATGGCACTCAATAAAGCCACAGTCCATGACAGTTTCCCCATTCCACTGATTGAGGATCTGCTGGATGAGTTAGCTCTAGCACGGGTGTTCACTAAACTAGATTTGCATTCGAGGTACCACCATATCAGAATAAGAAGGGAAGACATCCACAAAACTGCATTTCAAACCCATGCTGAGCACTATGAATACCTTGTGATGTCCTTTGGGCTCACCAATGCCCCATCCACTTTCCAATCTATTATGAACCGACTGTTTGAGGGGTTATTGCAGAAGTTCGTGTTGGTTTTCTTCGATGACATACTTGTGTACAGTTCAGATATGGAGTCGCATATCTCGCATCTCAGTGTGGTTTTTAACATCTTACAACATCATAATTTCTTTGTCAAGAAGTCCAAATGCACCTTCGCGACTTCAAGCGTGGAGTACTTGGGTCATGTGATCTCTATAGGCAAGGTGGCAATGGATGCAACAAAGGTTGAAGTTATCAAGGAATGGCCAGTGCCTAAATCCATCAAGGAACTAAGAGCTTTTCTGGGATTGTGGGGATATTACTGGCGATTTATCAGGTCTTATGGTATGATCGTGAGGCCTTTGACTGAACTACTAAAGAAAGGGAACTTTGGGTGGAACAATGAAGCAACCAAAGCCTTCCATGTGTTGAAGGAAGCTCTAACTTAGGCACCTTTACTAGCAGTACCCGACGTCACGCAACCTTTTGTGTTAGAAACAGATGCCTCAAACGTGGGAATTGGAGCTGTCCTTTCTCAAGCTAGACATCCTGTGTAGCAAGGTGTTATCACCTAGGAATCAGTTGCTGTCTGTCTACGACAATGAATTGTTGGCCATTGTTCATGCTGTCTAGAAATGGCACCAATAAGCATTAATCCTCTTCTTATTTTACAGATCAGCGTAGCTTGAAGTTTTTGCTGTAACAACGGCTATCTACACCTACTCAATACACATGGATCACTAAGCTTATGGGGCTGCAATATGAGATTAAATATCAAAAGAGAGCTGATAACGGAGTTGCTGATGCGTTATCCCGAGCATCGCATGGGGAGTTGTTACAGCTAACTGTGTCTTCAATATCCACAGAGCTATGGAACCAAATCAAGAATCAATGGGCCTATGATGATGACTTGCAAAGACTCATTAAAGAATTGGAGACTAGTCCACTGTCTCACCCTAAATACTCTTGGTAGAATGGGATGCTTTTGAGGAAACAACGCATCGTCATAGGACCAAACCAAAGGGAGTTGCAACAGTCAATCATGTAATGGTTGCATTTAGGTCACCAAGGGGGCCACTTTGGAGTAAAGGCGACTTGCCACCGTATCAAGTCGATCTTCTACTGGAAAAACATGTTACAAGGTGTCAAAGACTTCATCCGCCAATGTCCAATCTGTCTTCGCTGCAAGTACGAGACTGTTGCGTAGCCAAGACTGCTGCAGCCATTACCGATACCCGAGGGAGTTTGGCAAAGTGTTGCTATGGATTTCATTACGAAGCTGCTAAGATCCAGGGGAAAGGATACCATATGGGTGGTGGTTGATCGTCTTAGCAAATATGCAAATTTCATCACTTTATCTCACCCCTTTACAACTGAAGAACTAGCTCAAGTGTTCATAGATAACATCTACAAGCTTCATGGGTCACCTGCGAATATAGTTAGTGATCGGGACCCCCTGTTCACTAGTCAGTTTTGGAGAGAATTCCTTCTTCTCCCAGGAGTGGAGCAAAGACTGTCCACAGCTTACCATCCCCAGAGTAACGGCCAAAGTGAGGTCCTCAATAGGTGCCTGGAACACTACCTACGATGCTTTTGTTGGCAGCATCCCCATGAGTGGTCTCAGTGGCTTCCATTGGCTTAATGGTGGTACAACACGACCACCCATTCCTCGACCAAACTAACCCCTTTTGAGTTGATGTATGGGCAAGCACCTTCTTTGCAGCTGCCTTACCTACCCCACGAGTCTACGATGGAGAGCATTGATCTATCTTTCAGTGGCAGGGAGACCTTGTTGGCGCAGCTGAAGCAAAACCTGACCGCAGCGGTCAATCGGATGAAGTAGTTTGCTGATTAGCACCAATCGGAGCGCATCTTCAAAGTAGGTGATTTCGTTCTTTTGAAACTGCAACCATATCGTCAAGTTTCAGTTACTCCTCATGCCTCCGAGAAGCTATCTCCTCAGTATTTTGGCCCCTTCAAGGTTATAGCAAAGGTGGGCGAGGTGGCATACACGTTGGAGCTTGCCCCAGGTAGCCCTATTCATCCCACTTTCCATGTATCCCTGCTGAAGTCGTGGCCAAACTCTGCGACACCTCTGGTTCCTCTACCAGATGACATCACTGGCTTGAACGATGCCAAGGAGCCCTTTGCTTTGTTGGATCGGAGGATGGTTCAATGTCAGCACAAGCCGCTTACCTAGGTCCTTATTCACTAGAAGGATGAGTTACCGGAAGAGGCCACGTGGGAATCTTGGGTGGACATTGCCATGCGTTTTCCTCAGTTTGTAGCAGCTGTGCATCCTTGAGGGCAAGGATGAAGTCAAGGGGGGAGTATTGTTATGGCACTAATATAGTAAGGGGTATATCAGTAAAAGGCATCACAACGGTCAGCTGTCATGTTAGTTACTTGTTTGTTATTTTGCGTGCGGTTCACGTGAATAGAACAATATATGTAACCAATCACAACACTAGGAAAATCATCTATGAAAGCATATCACATTTCTCCTACCTCTGCTATTCTTCTCTCTGCTGCTCTTCTCTTCGTTTTCCCCTTTCTGCTCTCTGTTCTTATTTTAGATGCTATCACTTTTTTAGATATAAAGCTACTAAATTGCATCCAGCCATCAATCGCAAACTTTGTTGTATCCGACAACAATACTTGAAAGACTATGGGATGACACCGACACCAACTATCTTTCTTACTAACAGGAAGTCGAGTCAACTAGCAACCAAACCAAGTCAGACAGTGCTCGGTTTAATCTAAACGCATCCAATTTCTAATAGAACCCGTTTAGGAACATGGTAGAGAAGTATTTTTACGCAAATCGAAACAAATATAAGAATGAATTATCTTGCTTTGCGGAAAAACACTGTTGAACAGGTATTTAAGCCTTGCAAACGTTGAGCCAAACAGACACATAATCTACAAAACTTTCAACTAGCAAGATCAACTAAAGAGAGATAGCAAGAACTTTGCTTTGGAAATGTGAAGTAGACCTACAATGTTTTGTTCGTAATACATCAATTCTTGAAATGCTACATAGCAAGTCCCGTTTATCTTTATCAAGCACTGAAAGCCACTTTCTCAAATCTTCAAGATTGCCGGAAACATATTTACTAGAACATACTGGAAGACTTGAATTTGTCTCAAAAAGGGTTTCTACTACATCAAAAGGTAAAACACCTATCAAAGCAGAGGCCGTGGAAAGCTGAAGAGAAGGGCCTGCTTTTATGGAAGAAATGCGGCACAAATAAGAAAACAAATAGCATCTCAAGTTCGCAACCCCTCTATCTTCGCATCCACCCGCAACAACTCCAAGCCTGAAGATGACAGAGGAGATAATATTACATAAGAAACAATAATAACTAACAGCACCAATGAGGCCATATAATATAAGACTCACCACTAATTTAAGATTCACAAATCAAGAGTTATTCACAGCACTGCCAATGTCAAAGCAAAGGGTCATTTTACCTCCCAAGTTGACCAAGAAGACCAACAATGACAACAGAGAAGTTCTCCACCACACATGAATCCAACATACTCAGCAGCTGAGGAACAAGATTCATGTCTGTCCAGTGCCAACTCTGCATTAAGGAAAACAAGGGGGTTTGTAGGACACAATCAGTTTTCAGAATCATAAACCACACCAAATAACAAGTTCTTCAACAAGGAAGAGCTAGAATTGCAAAAGATTTGTTTGTGTCCAAAATTAAATATATCACCAGAAAAGAAAAAAAATAACAGAATTAGCAAACAGATTTCATCTCTCAGGAGTTCTTCAGGCCATAGAAGAAAACTAAGGCCGAAGAATAACATAGCATCTCATGCATCAGTTTAAAAAACATTCAACAACAGCAACAAAGTCTTGTCTCGCTAGGTGAGGTCGGCTACATGGATCACACAAAGTTATTATGCTCTATCATAGACCATATCCCTGAATTGATTATTAACCAAAAGATCTTTTTCTATCACCTCCTTGAGAGTATGCTTTAGTCTTCCTCAACCTCTTTTCAGAAGACTCCATACTCCCTCTACCTCTCTCATTAACATAAAAAACATAAATAGTACAAAAATTACATGGTAAATTACAAACCCGTTTAATGAAAAAAGAATGTAATTTATCCATGATTTAATATAAAAACTATTGTAGACATCTTTTATAATATATTGTCAATCATCAATTATAGACTAAAAAAGACCTCTAGAAAGAGCTACCAGAGCAACTACTTGAGTAGACCTCTAAAACCATTATACCCATATAAGATAATTAAATCCATACTTGGTCTTCTATGCAAATTGAATTCAAAGAGTTCTATTAACAGATTTACTGGTTACTGCAATCCATTTGTGATGTGGGCAATTTTAACTTCAAAAGAACATAATCATTCCAGATAAAAAATAATATATTTCAAGTCATTGATCTCAGCAAATAATGATCACATATAATGTGTGACATCAAATTCATGGATACCTATTCATGGTGCAGAGTTTTCAAGTAATAATGTATTTTATCAACTTTTAAATACAAAAGAGGACTTCCAGAGAGCTAACTCATGCAGTATAGTCATCAATACCCTAGCTTACCCAATCTCCGTGTAAAAGTACAGCGAAATATAGAATTTATAAAGCAGAGGTAGAATAACTTGAAAAGACAAAGCTTATACCGCTCTGCTTGCAACCAGCTCCACCAATGACAGGACATCCGTAAGGTGACAAATGCTCGCATGGCTCAAAACATGAGGCTGAGTAGCAGAAACCATGCACTTTCTCAAATAGCAGGCAGCATCACACTCCAAGTCAATAACACAATGAACTGCTTTCTGATTAAACCCTTGTCCAGCATTATGTTTGTCTGACAAGGACCTAGAATTTGCTGAATCATCAGGTTCTACCTCTTGTAGACGGTTCCTGATTTTTCCTAAGAGCAAGAATGCAACCACTTCAATAGATTCAGCACCTTCCAAGAATGGGCATTTATCACTCATCCATAATTCAGCATGCAGCCGATTTACTGATGGAAGACATAAAGCAGCAACTACTGGTAGGTTCCTACCCTCCAGATACATAATCAAAGATTTCAACACGGTGATCATTAAATTATGGCAAACAAACTTCTGTCCACCCAGATAAGCAAATACATGAAGAATAGTCAGCATCATTAATGAATCCCATCTGCAAAACCTGAGGATATTATATGTAGACTCCCTAACAAATTCAACATGATCAAGTGCTGCACATACTGATGCTAAAATAACACTCCCTGCCACCAGTTGTTCCCTTGAAGCTTTTTCAGGATAAATAGAAGATCTCAAATCCTGTTCTGACAAGGTCCTGGTAGGCACTTCACCATTTACCATAACTTTTCCTTCTATAAGAAAGTCTTCAATGAGGAAAAGGAGCTCACTCAAGGAAACATGTTCTAAAAACAAGAATCTTGTTGTTGCAACAGAAAAAACTGTCCAAATTAAATAAATAAAAAACTTTCAGTGCAATGCAGCAGTGCACAATTGTGTGAAAAAAAATGGAAAACTATAACGTCTGCATAAGTTTGACACATAGAACATGAGTAATAAGTTTGATAACGAACCTGCGCAAATGTGTTCGGCATAAGAATTCAAGCAGGGGAGCAAATTCACGCCCAAAAGTTTCCCAAAAATTTTTGATGTGTTTATAGTAAAGTTGAACAGCACAAGTGTAAAGAAAACAGAAATCTTCTCCCTGAAAAAAAAATTAAAAATCAGTTTTTCTAACATCATGTTAATCATAAACTGACTTGGGAGATGTGACCACAAATGGCTAAAAATGCAAAACATGGTTACCACACTTTATTATCTTGTAATGGATGGATCACTTACCTTGGTAACAGTTTCTCTTCCATGGTAAGTGCGGTCAAAATCCTATCAACAATCCAACCTGTTTTAGTAATCAGACTGCACCTAGCCATACAATTCTTTGTAGCACCAAAAATTCTAGAAATGCTATTTCTTTCCTCAATATTTGTACCGACAATACAAAAATTAGGAAGTTGATTCTGTAACAATTCAACTCCACACTCCAGCATATGTGTAGCCCTTGAATTTTCTAGCACGTGATTATGATACATTTTCACATCCTCAGTTTCTCTAACCTGTGCAGGCTTCTTCTGTGAATTATAAGAAGCTCTAGATGCATCAAACTCTTCTTCATTGGAATTTATCTCAACATCAATGACATCTGTTAGATGAGAAAAGAAATATTCTAAAATTCCCATTCTCATTGATATACCCTAATAGGGTATTTATACATTTAGAGATATACATAATCATAATCATATCCCTAATATCTCTCACTAATCATATCCCTAATATATCTCAATAATATAAATACTAATCATATCCCTAATATATCTCAACACTCCCCCTCAAGTTGGAGTGTAGATATTAATCAAGCCCAACTTGTTGCAAAGGTAGCCAACCCATTTTAGACTCAATAGGACAAGGACCCCAAACAACAAAATGAACTAATGCAAAAGGGGACGTAGCCCGTTTATTGACTTTAGACACCAAATGGACATGATAATGCTGAATAGTAGAAACTGATAAAGTCCAAAAACCACTGACATTACAACAACGCATTCCAGGCACAAGGGTCACATCAGGGACCAAATAAAATGATGAAAGTACCAAAGACAAAACAGAAACCACTGGAGTTTCACCAGGAGCAAGCCAAAGACAAAACAAAAACGCTGGAGCTTCACCAGAGCCAGCCAAAGACAAAATGGAAACCGCTGAAGCTACACCAGGAGCCAGCCAAATCCCAAGAACCAATAAAGACAAACAACCAACTTCAAATAAAGCCACAAAACATGCTGAAACGAAGGAAACCAAAAAAGCCCAGTCACCATCACCACTCAACCATGAAACCGGCCTAACCACACCAAAAAAGACAATCGACGTCAGCGAAGCAAAAAACAACTGGAAACACCTTCACATGCACCTCCAGAGTGCCGCTACACGCGCCGCAGTACGGACGTCGGATCACATGGAAAAGACCGATCTGAGGGTGGGCAACCTGAAGGGCTAGCGCGTGTCACCAAAAAATGTGCCTCCCTAGTACACACAAACTCCCTCCCTCTCTTATGTGAACAGTGCAGCTGCAGAAATGGAAACCTGGCTCCCTCCCTCCCTATGCACCGACTCTCTCTGAAAGGATAGCGTAGGGAGAAGAACAAAGTGGCAGAGAAAAAAAAAACCTTATGGCTCTGATACCATGTTAGATGAGAAAAGAAATATTCTAAAATTCTCATTCTCATTGATATACCCTGATAGAGTATTTATACATTTAGAGAGATATACATAATCATATCCCTAATATCTCTCACTAATCATATCCCTAATATATCTCAATAATATCAATACTAATTATATCCCTAATATATCTCAATAGAATCTAACTAAATCCCTAATATATCTCAACAACATCAAAGCAAGGTGAAGGAAAAAAAACTCCTCTTGGACTGAGCATGTCTTCATGGAGTGCTTCTTCAAGAAAAGGCTTCACATTATTCTTGTCACATGTTTCAACTCCATGAATTTCGATCTCAGGAAGAGATGGAGACAGGGGAACATCCATTACTCTTCTATAGCATTCCTCGTCAGCAGCATTTTCTAAGTCTAACAACTTCATATAATTTCCACCAGCTACTTCAAAGTTAACCAACGAAGGAAAATCATTTGTAGCATCATATGTCCCCTCCCTGAACACTTGAGTGGTTCCTTTAGTGTATGAGACAGGGCAGCAGGTGCGTTCACAGATATAGGTGTCCTCACAGACATCTCCTTTGGCCTCTTCTATACGTTTTTCCTCAACATTGTTATTATATCTATGCACCGTTTCCACTTCTGCCTTATGAGATTTCTTTCCCTTCTTATGAGGCCTGTTGCTCTTTTCTAGTAAACTGTCCTTAGTACTAGCAGCCATCTCTCTTCGTTCATGTGATTTGCCCAGCTTTTTATATAACAAAGCATGTAAATCAGAGAGCTTCTTTTCTACTTGCAGATCAAATATCCTACCTTCAGAATAGTATTTTTTTTAATACATTCAACTGTCTCTAATATTCTTTTTCTCTTCCTACTGTGCTCAGTAACTGTTTTAGCATATGGGTTGGACATGCTGGGTCTTGTATTAATATTCTACTGAGCCAATTTTGCTGAAGCAGTAAATGGAAAAGCACCGTTGTCCTGTGAGCCCATCAATTGTCCATCAGAACAAGATGTACTGGAATTTACTGCAGAATTCTTTAGTTTTGATCTGTTAAAGCCTCTAGATAGAGGCTCCAACTGATAATCAATACTTGTGATGGATTCAGCACAGTTTCCTCCAAATAGAGCAAGAGGTGAAATGTGATGCATGTTTTTCTTGAAAGGATCACATGCATTCAAGGTTGTGCAGCAAGACTTCAGGAGATTATTTTCACATTGGCCGCAATCTGAGACAGATCTGAACTACAGATGTGCTCCATCATATTCAATTTCTGCAAGTTCAGTATACTCCCAGGCTGCAAAGTAATCATCATGCAAAGCATGGTCAGTTAAAAGAAAACACAAGAATGGTGAACATAAAAACAAACTACCAAAAGAACAGATCATCTTACTGGTAGGAGCTATAACATAAGACTAAATCCAATGACAATAATATTTTCAGTGCATTGTTCGGATCCCATGAGTCAGCTAATATTCAAAACAATGTTTACTCTAGCCAGATATGCATAGCTGATAGGGGCTGAGTAGTTTTTCATCACTTCAGAAAATGTAAAAACTCCAACTTCCAAGGCTAAGTGGTTTGTTTCCGATAACAATGTTAGACACAAGCAATTTTTCACAACCCAAAAACCAAAACATAATTATATAGCCCAATCCTTCTATCTGCATATAAAAAATTTAAAAAAAAACAAAGAAAGAAAGAAATAGATCACTGACATCATTAAAGATGAGTACTATGCTGTGGTCCAATAGTTGAATTCAAAAGAATTTTTAATGTGTGCATCTAGCATGGGGAGACAGAAGTAGAGATAAAATGATGCAAACACTGATCTAACACCAAATAGTTCGGCACCAAGACCAACCTTTTCAAGGTCGTCCATGCTTCCAGATGGGTAAAATGGAAGCATCATGCATATCAGGGCAATGGAAAATTTGAAAGAAATCAAGCTTCAATCGACCCAATTCAAGCTGTAAAGTTCTGCGACGATTAGCTTCTAGCTTAACTTTCTCCTTGGCATGCTTTGTCCGTAGCTTTTGAAGCGTCAAAGAGTTTTCTAAAGCTTCACTGTAGTACTTTCAGCATACATAGAGATGTCAGGAAAGACTGCAGACATTTCAATGGCTTTTCTTGGGGATGAAAGTTCAGATATCTTCTTCTTCAAATCTTTATTTGTCCGCTCACACTCTTCTAACTCCTGGTACATCTGATTAGCAAGTTGTTTTTCTTCCATGGCCTTCTTTTCAGCAAGTTTCTTCTGACCTTCTACCTTAACCATCTCTTCATCTGCACGTCTTTTTTTCCCTTGCTGCCTTCTGTTTTTCAACCTCTAAACTTTCCTGAGATTTTATCAAATCTGACACAGAATTTTGTTTTTCTGCTATAAGCTACTTCTTCTCAGATTGAAAACGTTTGGTTGCCTCTTTAAACTTCTTCATCTAGGATGCCAAATTTTCAGCATTTTGTTTTAGCTCCCTAGCCTTCTCAGCCTCAATTTTGGCAATTTGCATTGCACGTCTCTCAAGAAGTTCCTTCAACCTATTAATTTCCTTCTCTCTATCAGATATACAGGTTTTATAACTTTTAATATCTTCATCTCCATCCTGAACATTGCTGCCACAACTCTGCTGTAATGCAACAATCTCAGATTTTAATCTACTGACTTCATTCTCCAAAGATACTCTAGAATTGAATTCTTTAAGTTTTTCCCCTTCCTCTATTTTTGCCCGCGCTTGTTCTTCATGGTATGCTTCAGAATGTGCATTATAGTAGGTGATCATAAGTGGAAGAGAGAAGATATGTCTATGTATTGAGTACACAATAATATCAAGGACGATGCAGAACTAGAGGGGGGGAAATACTGGGTCCTAAAATTTATTAGAGATTCAAGATGGAGATAGGAAAGAAATTATAGAGGGGCGAATTAAATGCTTATGCGTAGCATTAACTCCATCATAAAGGTACACCAGGCAAATGCATCGAGTTTAGACCGAATACAAACCTTTCTTGAGTTTTGCATTCTGATCTTCGACTTCATAGATTTTGTCTTCGAGGACCTTCACAGCTTGTCTTAGAGCATTACGTGACTCTAGGAGCTTCAAGAGTTTCTTTTTCAACTGTTATAAGATCCATAATCGACATATATTCAGTACAGCTGACATAGTTAACTGAAAAATGCCCAAAAATGAAGAACACGCATCAACACAACAAACACAAAAACGAAAAATATAATGAACCATACCCCGGAGCAGCAGGTATTTGTTAGCTCAGGTGTCGATGCCTGATCAGCAGCCATCTCTACAACAAATGAGAAGGCGAAGAAAGCATTAGAACTTGCAGCCAAACCTCAGCCAATGACAGCACTTCAAATTGGAACTGAAGAGAACAAGGTGGTCATAAAAAAGCAGTAGCAGCCTTAATGATTATCTGCTTACTTCATTCACAGAATCCCTAAAGATTCTAGGCATCCTGAAAGCGAAAGTGGTTGAGAGATGGTGACAAGCCAACGGTGCTGTAGAGCAAAACGCCCTAAAAACCCAGCGGGGAGGCTGGGAGCTCCAGGGAACGAGCGCGGGCAACCCACCGCTACAGATGGTTAAAGTATACTTTTAAATCTTTACGTTAGGTTCGTTTTTACTTTAATCTTTTAAATTTAAAAATTCCATTTTCAACGTCTTAAATTTAACGTTCTTGATGAAAATCGTTGTCTCGTCATATTTCTCAAATCGTCAACCCACTGTGTGCGTGTAGATTTAGCAACAGTTTTTTCTAAAAAAAAATATCGTTTGGTAACTTTTATTTTAAAATATATTTTTTATACCAAAATAAGTATACTCTAGATCTAATATATATTTAAACATCAATACATTCTCAACAAAACGTATTCTCCCACAATTTTCTAAACGGAACTGCATCCCAGTCATCTGTAAGTTAAAATAAATTATTTTTGGAAAAACTATTAATTTAGAGAATATGAAATGTTAATCATCGAGATCCCCCACAGTCCTTCGCGCGCATTTCTCCCTGTTCTCGCTCACATCTGCAGCTTAGGCATACTCGCCTCTTCTACTTCCTCTCGCTGTTCTCGCTCACCTCCTCTGCTCGACCTCACTTAGCGGCTCCCTCTCCTCTTCTCTTCCCCTCATCCGCATCTAGGTATGCAGTCGTGCTGTCATAAAGTCATTTCATCGGATGAAAGTTCCATTAATTTGTGATCTTCCGCCATTAATGAATGACCGGCAACTATTAACTGGCCTCCTCAAGAGATGTGCCAAAAACGGCTTGCTTGATCAGGGGAAGCAGGTACATGGCTTAGTAGAAATGTTAGGATTTGGGCGTGATATGGTGGCCAACAATGATCTTATAGACATGTACGCCAAATGCCGCAGGATGAACCTTGCTTGTTCTGTGTTCGATCAAATGCCTGAGAGAAATGTGGTCTCTTGGACGGCTCTGATGTGCGGCTACTTACAAGATGGTGATCCTAAGACCTCATTATCCTTATTCTCTAAAATGGGCCATTCAGCTGTTATGCCTAATGAGTTCACACTGTCCACCAATCTAAAAGCTGCGGGAATCACAGGTATCGCTGAGAATGGAACACAGATTCATGGGGTTTGCTTAAAATCTGGTTTTGAATGGCTGCCTGTGGTGGCCAATTCTATTATTGATATGTACTCAAAATGTGATAGGATTAGTGAGGCAGCAACAATGTTTCACATTTCGCCAGTAAAAAATCTTGTAAGCTGGAATGCAATGATTGCTGGATACACCCTCAAAAGACATGGGGAAGAGGCTTTAAATCTATTTCGGGAAATGCAAGAGAGAGGAAACATTCCAGATGAATACACATACTCAAGTATATTGAAGGCATGTAGCTGTCTTGGTGCAGCAAGAGAAGGCACCCAAGTACATGCTTCGTTAATCACGCAAGGATTTCCATATTTGGTTCAATCAACGGTTTCAGGTGCTCTCGTTGATCTGTATGTCAAATGCAGGTGCATAGTAGAGGCTAGGAGGGTGTTTGACGGAATTGTACCGAAGAATGTGATATCTTGGAGCTCAATGATTATTGGATATGCACAAGAAGATAATTTGCCAGAAGCCATGGACTTGTTTCAGCAGCTGAGGGAAAGGAAACATCAAGTGGATGGGTTTGCGCTTTCAAGCCTCGTAGGCGTGTTTGCTGATTTCGCCCTTGTTGAGCTGGGGAAGCAAATGCATGCTTATACCATTAAACTCCCATTCGGTTTAGAAATATCAGTGTCTAATTCAATTTTGGATATGTACATGAAATGTGGGTTAACAGATGAGGCGGATGCATTTTTCAGAGAGATGCCGGCTAGAAATGTGGTTTCCTGGACAGTTATGATCACTGGCTACGGGAAACATGGTATTGGAAAAAGGGCAATTGATCTTTTCGGTGAAATGCGAGTAGATGGAATCGAACCAGACAATGTGACTTACTTGGCTGTACTCTCAGCTTGTAGCCACGCTGGACTTGTTGAAGAAGGTCAGGAGTGCTTCTCTAGTTTCTTGAATCAGCGAAGCAAACCACAAGTGGAGCATTACGCTTGCATGGTTGATATGCTCGGAAGAGCCGGACGTATAAAGGAAGCAAAGGATCTTATAGAGAAAATGCCGCTGAAGCCAAATGTGGGTATATGGCAGACACTACTAAGTGCTTGTAGAATTCACGGAGATGTGGAGATGGGGAAACAAGTGGGAGAGATACTCTTCAGATTAGATAGTAACGATCCGGTCAACTATGTGATGATGTCAAACATCTATGCTAATGCAGGGTATTGGAAAGAAAGTGAGAAAATAAGATATGTGGTGAAGAGAAAGGGGTTGAAGAAAGAGGCAGGACGTAGCTGGGTGGAGATAGACAAGAAAGTTCACTTTTTTTACAATGGAGACGAAACACATCCACTGACTGATAAAATTCTGGTGGGGTTGGAAGAAATGGAGAAGAGGATGAAAGAAGAAATTGGTTATGTTCATGACATAAATTTTGCGTTGCACGATGTTGAAGAAGAGTCGAAGGTGGAGAGCTTAAGGTATCATAGCGAGAAGTTGGCAATTGGGTTGGCTTTGGTAAGTGGTGGGTTCAAAGATGGGAAAAGGATCGTTCGCATTTTCAAAAACTTGAGAGTTTGTGGTGACTGCCATACGTTTATGAAGGGTTTGTCAAAGCTTATGAAGATAGTGATAGTGGTGAGAGATGCAAACAG
>JANTPZ010001278.1:0-32954 GCA_025593235.1 Vachellia pachyceras | reverse complement strand
GCGATTGCAGGAACTTTAAGCAGTTCAAAGCCACCAAGAGTTACTACTCGGTCAGTGCTGCCTCAACTTTGCATAAGTATTAATTACTGCTGTTATAAAATAACGGGTACTTTTCCTGTTTTCAAATTGTTTTATCAAATATCTGAAATCAATGTAAATGTAAATACAGAAAGAACTAACAAATAGCATATTCGGTTTGAGCATATTTGGATCTATCTCTAATCATACAAGTGCAGATATAATATCATAGGGATTGTGGAACACAACAAATCCTTTTTCAAACTAATGTTCCCAGCTCAAAACCAATTATGCACGATCAATCTTCCTATTTAACCAGATTTTTTTACCTGTGCAATGCACATGACATATAAGAACTTGACCAAATGTGATCTATTTGGAAGAAAAAAATTGAAAAAAAAAAACGGAGAGAAGAGCACAAACAAAAATAAAAAGTGAGAAAGTCAAAATGCTTAGGAGATGCAGTATTAAAGGATGCGTGTGTGTGTGTGTGAGAGAGAGAGAGAGAGAGAGATTACTATGCTGTATAAAAAAGTGAGAGGGATCATTGGAGGAAAAGGTAAAAGAAAAAGGGTTAATATAATATTTGGTCCATCAAGTTTAAAACCAATGGTTTGGTCTCTTAAAGGGTAAAAAGGTCCAGATCTTTATTAGATTATAAGGACCAACGTTTTAAATAAAATGAAACTTGAGGGATCAAGTCCACTAATTTCAAACTTGAGGGACAAAAACCAAAATGAAGGCAAACTTAAGGGATCAAGGATTGTATTAACCCAAAAAAATTACAAATGTACAACACCCAAAGAAAGCCAACTTAGCACCATTCATAAGCCAAATATAATTCCTATTAATTTATTTAATATATAAATATATATTGCTAAATCAAGAAGAGCTGTGTGGGGGCTATTTCCTTGGAGGCAATCCCTATTTTAGTCAATATCCACGATGGAACCTATAGCAGTGTGGCTAATTCCTCAGGGGTCTAGCTGTAAGGTTGGCCTTCGCGTTCCCTCAAGGTGTTCCAACCATATACTGACTGCCCAAAACTGAGGTGTAGTGGTTACAAGCCAGTGGTGGGCACAAGTCTTTTTTCCATAGCTTACTCAAGCCTATGATCTCAAGTCCTCTAAAGCCATTGGACGGAGCTTTTACTGTTAAACCACAATTTCAGTCGTGACATCCTCATTCATCCTGTACATATCTTCTTGCATCATCCTCCAATGAGAAACTCTTTCTATTTTTTATTGCAACTGTTTGCATCCATTTATCTGAATCTAATTTTTTTCCGCCCCTCTCCCTCCAAAGCTTTATTCAAAGCCAGTTGAATTCTAGTTTTGAGGAAGCAGAATTACTTCTTCTCTTCTCATGCATTGGCCTAGCAATGAAATGTCTTTATTTTATCTAAAAAATATTGTGTCCTTCAATCTGCCAAACGCTTCTTGATCATTTTAGTCTCCTGATTAGCCTGTTTGGTGTGCATTAAGTTGAGGTTGCAGGATGTGCTACAATATCTAGGAAGGTAAGTTGTTGTAATCTTGGAGTGCAATCTGTATTAGAATTTAACTTTACTATTAAGTATTAACCACTTACAATGGCATTCGAAGTGACCTTCTTTTGCAAAATGGGATATGATTTTTTTTTTAGATTTTGATGAATAACAATCTTGCAAAAATAACTATATACACAGTGATTGAGTATCACTTTTGGTTCAGTTTCCGGAGCATACACTCTCTGAAGTATCAAATTCAGACAGGATTGGATCAATTGGAAGCTTCTAGGAAGGTGCTGCTTGATCGAATCTTAGAAATTGATCGGACTATGGACAAACCAAAAGATGAGGACATTGAACGTGTGGGTAAATGTCAAAATTGCCAACCTGATTCTGATGGTCCACCATGCATTTTGTGTGAACTTGATGAATTGTTCCAGGTTTACCATTGAGATTTCCTCTTAATTTGATATTTCATATGGCTAAGACCTGTAGTATGCCCTCACAGTTGATTTTAATATTCAGGATTATGAAGCAAGGCTCTTTGTTCTAAAGAATGAACGTGGAGGAATAATTTCATCTGCTGAGGAGGCAGTGGATTTGCAGAAGAAAAATTCTGCACTGAATCGTTTCCTTTCAAAGCTATCACAATCTAATCACATTTCAAAAACATCTGATATTGGCTATGAAGAATCGAAAAAAAGAAATGTTGGGGAAAGAGTCGTGGTTAGTTGCTTTTAATTGATCTAACTTGCACATTTCTCAATTTAATGGATCTGGCAAGCTTTTGACTTCCATCAAAACAATGCTTATTCCCCCTCTCTAACTCTTGGTCTGGGGTAGATGTGGATTGCTTATACCCCTACCCTTTTTCTTTATTGATTTACTAGACAGAGTCCTGAATTGTACAGCAAGATAAATGATGACCAGAAAAAAGAAAAGTTCAACGTTATGGACATTGATGAAGGCCTTTGATCCATTTTAATAATGGTTCAACATTTTTTTCGAATTCCTGATTTTGTTGTGTTGGCCACTTACATGGATATATATATATATATATATATATATATATATTCTGCATTATACTTCACATTGCCAATGCATGTTTTCAGTGATTTCATTGAACTTTCTTTAATTGTCCAACATCCCTGTACCATGGAAAATCTCTGAAGACTTTCAGAGATACAAGTATACAATTAAATCTCACATTGCACATATTCTTTGCCATGTTATATTTAGTGTCACTTTGAAGATACTCGCACTCTGTCAAATTAGAGTTGGCTTACGCAAGAAATGATGATATTATAATGTCTCATATTTTTACGATCAGGTTGGCACTTCAAATATTTTAACCCTTTTTTTCTGACCCTTCATGTTGAATTATTGGCATGTTAGGTTTCAAGATCAGCATCTCAATTGGAAGTAATTCTTGGTGTGTTAAAGAACTATTGCAAAGCTCGATTGGGAAAGAACAGTGTTTCAGCAGCCACCAAACATTTACATATTTTTGAGGTATAGACAGAACATCGGCTGCACATATTTATTCTGAATTGCCTCGCCAAATGCCACTAA
Source organism: Vachellia pachyceras (assembly GCA_025593235.1). Taxonomy (NCBI): domain Eukaryota; kingdom Viridiplantae; phylum Streptophyta; class Magnoliopsida; order Fabales; family Fabaceae; genus Vachellia; species Vachellia pachyceras. The sequence continues at coordinate 29,875 of JANTPZ010001278.1, read as the reverse complement.
GATAAATTATTTCTATGAAAATCATTGCCTCTTTCCCACCTAGAACCCTAAGAACAACCCCCAAAAAAAAAAAGAGAAAGAAAAAGAAAACGAGAGAGAGTTGTATCAGAAGAATGATGGCACTAAGTTGACTTTATTTATACTGGAACCTTGAATTCACTGAAATCTGGATTTGCTCTATCAAGGGAATGCGAAAGGAGTTTGGCCATGCAAGGTCTTTAGCTTTAGCACAAGCTCAATATCTGCGTGCCCATGATGAAATTAAGATGGCAGTTTCCCGGTTGCACCTGAAGGCAAATGAAAATGACAAATCTCTTGATGCTTTGGGTGAAAATGAATTATGTGCGGCAAGTTCAAACTTTTCCCATGATAAGTTTATGTCTTTGGCCTCATTGTCACAAATAAAAGGAAAACTTCGCTACTTAAAGGTATGGAGAAATATCCTTACAATTTCTTCTGTATCAGATTTATTTTTATTCATTAGGTGCTACATTTTCAGCAATAAAATTTATTCTAGTTGAACAATTAATGGTGAATGCGGATGTCTAGTGCATATTGTTTGATTTTAATGGATATCTCCTGTAACTAAATATTTTTATTACTTGATCTTATGAATGGTTAGATGGAAGTCATTCATGGAAACCTTAATTTCCTATTCAAGTAATCAGTGTCCCCCCTTTTATCCTCATCAGTAGAGGCCATCTTTCTTTCTTTTAAAAAAAAAACCCTATAAATAGTAAAACTGTGTCGAAGTATCTAGAATTGCTCTTGCAAATATTGATTATATTGTTTGTTTTGTATTAATAACTCATGTAGCTCAGTCTTTTTAATTTCTGATCTTATGCTGGACTTGATTGTATCGTAATTTAACTTAATTTTGCTTTTTTATTTTTAAGCTAGATGGGAAGGCTTTACTTTTAGCATTGAGCCTTTCTTTCTTTTCTTTTCTATACATTCCTTAATCAGTACGTCTTTTATCATTTTTGTTGACTTTAATTAATGATCAGCCTACGTTTTGGCCAAGTTAATTGGTTACTTTAGCTATTTTTGAATTGTTGCTTGTTGTCTTCTGGAATTTCTGATTCTGTGCCAGTTTCATTTCCTATTTTGATGTTGTTTCTTGCTTATTTTTGTTACTCACTTTGACTGGGATCTGAGTGGTAGCGTTGTTATTACCAGCCTATGTTAAGTTGTCCGTATTCCTAATAAGAAAGGAGATTTCTCTTAAGTTTTGGGTTTTTCTCCTTCATTTGCTAATCCACCTATAAAATTAACAGGAAAAAATCCACATGGAATGTATGATTTTCCCCTACGGAAATTTGACCTATTTTGATTGCATTTTTTTCTCCAGGGTTTGGTACAATTGAAACAACAGCTACCGGAGCATCCAGAAAGTTCTTCATTTACTCAGGAGGCGACTGCGATGTCAAATTTTACAGAAGAGAAATGCTTACCAACATCTAAATTTGATGAGGTTTCATGCCCGGTTTGCCATGAAAAGCTGGGCAGCCAGAAAATGGTTTTTCAGTGTGGGCATGTTACATGTTGTAAATGTAATTACTTAACAGCGAAACTTTATAATATCATCTTTTACTTGTTTCCAATTGCAGAGGCCTGCATAATACTTCTGTGTTGAAATTCTGTGGTCATCATGTTCACATAACATAGAAAACCTTTCTTGACCATTTGCTGTTAATGAACTTTTTCCCTCTACCATTTGCTCTTAATGAACTCTTTCCCTCTAAAATACAGCGCATATATTTTAAAATTAACCATTCTTCTATCTCCTACAGGTTTATTTGCTATGACAGAGCAAAGGCTTCAAGATAGGAAGTTTTGTACATGGGTGATGTGCCCAACATGTCGACAGCACACCGATTTTGGAAACATTGCATATGCTGTTGATGGACAGGATGAATCTTTCAAAACTTCTGTGCTGCAGAAGGTTGACAGCAGTGAGAAATGTGAATCATCCATCAGTGTTAAAGGTTCCTACGGAACTAAGGTATTTTTAATTAACAACTTATCCAATTATTTCCCTCCAGAGATTGTCAGAGATTTAAATGATCAGGGAAGAGTGAATGTGTACAATTTTAAAGGGATGAAACAACTCTGCCAGCATTCGAGTCCCAGTGTAGTGGCTAAAATTCAAGCCAAACCTATAGTATCTTAAATTGAAAATATAAGGAAAAACTAAATACAAATAGAAGATTAAAATAACTCAAAACACTAACAGCCACACAAGGCTGAAGAGGATTACCAAGTTCAATTCACCCAAAAAAAAAACGAATTACCAATTCCAATGTGCCAACAAGAAACAATTTAAGCATAATGCCATGCGAATTAAAAAGGTGGTGTATCTTGTTCTTCACTATAGACATATGATAACCAACATCCTCAGATATATGCCTACATGTTTTCAACATGCACTCTTGACTCCGTTTCAGGCTTCTACTTGCAGCATCTTTATTCTGCGCTTGCATGTTTATAACTCTAAATGTGCATCTGGTTTCTCATTGACCTGTTAATTTCCGCACATGTATCTATTTACTAAATAAACTAGTAGTATAGTAATAGTTAGGAAATTTATTATGATTCAAAATAGTCATAATCCCATTTAAGTAATTTTTTTGGGCTTAATAAAAGGAGAAACATTGGCAACAAAAGAAATAAATGGGAAAATTTTTTTCCCCCTTTTAAAGATTCTTTCATGAAGAAAAACAACTAGTTCAGCGTGTAAAGAGCAAACGAACATTTGAGAATTAAGATTATCCTTGAATAAAGGGTAAGACAAATTTCAGGACTTTTATTGTAAGCATTCAAATGCATAACCTTTTAATTTTATTTTTAAATTTTAGATCGAGATAGTGTATTGTAGCCTTCTATGCTTGCGGAGGACTTCTATCAATGTAATGAATTTCTGTTTTATCCTAAAGAGATGGATGGCGGAGTGGATGTTACACTTCTTTCTTATTGCTATTGGTGAAATACAATCTAATTATCACTCTTGGTGATGAGGATGAAATTTCAAGATTCTTCTCAGAAAAGTAGACTTCTAATTTTTTTATTGTTAAATTTTATCAAGTATTTCTTATGGGATGAGTTTGACCTCACCTAGTGGGATAAGACTTCTTGTTGTATTTCTTATAGGATGAGTAAGAAAATTCATATCATATCCTGCATTTTGTCTCGTAATTTTCATATTCAAATGGGACATATTTTGGCTTATGGTTTTATATAACGTGTATTCCTTTACCTTCCCCCTGAAAACACTCAAACACCTTTATTTTTATGTTGGTTTCATCTAACTTATATTTCTCTGCTCTTTCTTTGTTTGGGTGTTTTGAAGATTGAAGCGATCACAAAAAGAATCTTGTGCATCAAGTCTGCAGACCCTAAAGCGAAAGTCCTTGTATTTTCTAGTTGGAATGATGTTCTTGATGTATTGGAACATGCTTTTGCTGCCAATAATATCACCTACATTCGGATGAAAGGAGGCAGGTTAGATAAGCTATCTGATAGTTTACATATCTGAATATGTATTTATGCAGGAATAAGAGAAGAGAAATTTAGAGGAAAATAATGTACAAAATGGAAAGACGAAACTATTTATGTGATCAATCAATAATAAAGTGGAAAAGAAGCCCCAAATGAGGAGGGACAACAGATACTATTAACTGGTATTTTTATTTTGATAAATGAAAAGATAAAAACGTAATAGCATCATTCAGATATTCTTGTGCATTGTTAGGCACGCTTTCTTAAACATTAAGTTCATGCTGCATTCAGCAATTGTTTGAAATTTAATAAAATACACACTCCAAACATGGAAACTTGTCTTCAGTCATTCTGTTACATACTATTCCAAAAATTTTCCTGAGGAAGATATTGGTATGGTGTCTTGTACTTGCACACTGTGGATGGTTAATAACATTTAGGTTGAACAATTAGCCTCTCTAGTTCCTTATGCTCATGCTATTCTGGTTTTGAATTTCATGTTCAGAAAATCACATGTTGCCATCAGTCAATTTAGAGGACAGCAGAATGACAAAAAAGGAACACCGCAGGAATCAACATCAAAATTTATTCAGGTTTTATTAATTTTGATTCAACATGGAGCTAATGGCCTCAATCTTCTGGAAGCACAGCATGTTGTCCTTGTGGAGCCATTACTCAATCCTGCTGCTGAAGCACAGGCCATCAGTCGTGTGCACCGAATTGGACAAAAAAACAAGACTCTCATTCACCGTTTCATTGTAAGTGGTTGTGAAGTATTGTTAGCAAGCAATGGGATCTGTAGAGGGCATGTTTTATTCTTTTTCTCTCCTCTCTCTTTCTCTTCTCTTATCACCAGAGTTTAGGGCATCCGCATTCCATCGCTGATTATCTAACATCTACCATTGGAGCATTGTCAAATGAGTGTTTGTCATGACCTGAAAAAAGATTTCCGGAAAGGTCTTGCTTCTTTAAGAGCATCAAATTTTCTACCCCATTTTTAAGCAAACCTCAGTTTTAACATTCATCCTAATGTCCATCAGCAGTTATTATTTCAGAAGTTGCAAACGAGGCCTCGGTTTTTATACCTGATTCATTATCTTTATTTAGAAATTTCAAAGTCAATTCCCTAGGTCCATCTTATTCTTCAGTATCAGCTATCAAAAATGGAAACAGATAGGCAGGTGTCATAATCTATCAACTAATTCTCCGTATTTTGATATCAGCTATCAACATCTGTAGAGAACTGAACATTGTTAGAGTAAGAAGTATATAAGCTTCAAGCCTATAGTTTCCTGTTCGAAAAATCATGCCCTTCTCTCCCTCCCACCTCCCAGCGAAATTGCTGGGATGGGACACTTAATTTCCGAAACGATGTTGGTGTGCCCCTAGTGTGGCTTTTATGTTGGGATACTCAGGAATTATTCTAAAGTTCCATTAATCAAGGTAGGTAACTGCCTGGACGTTGAAGTTCAAAATAAAATCCGTTTCATCATCTTAAAATGTATTTTGAATTTGTAAATGAAACTTGTTAAACTAGCTCTACTTTGATGTCAGAGTTATTGACTTAAATGACTATCTGCATTTTCCTTGCTTCTGGGCCCAAGTTTTATTAGAAATGAACTCGTGCACGAGGAATTGTTCTAACCTTATCTTGCGCATTTCAGGTGAAAGACACAGTTGAAGAGAGTATATATAAGCTGAACAGAAGCAGGGCTAGCCATTCAGTCATCAGTGGTAACACAAAAAATCAAGACCAGACTATGTTGACCCTGAAAGATGTTGAAACCTTATTAGCAACAGTTCCATTAACCTTACCAGAAAGTGATGAAAATCCCACTGCAAGTCTAAGGCACTTGCCGCCTTCAATGGCCGCTGCTATTGCTGCTGAAAGGAGACTCAATGAGCAAACGCCATGATTCACTTTTGCATTTAATTCCAAAGATGGAATTGTTGCACCTTATAGGATCAAGAAGCCGGAGTAGTTGCAAAGCACACCCGGTGGGGGGCAGGGGTACTGTTTATTCATAATCCAATGGAGGCTCAATTGAAGGAGTTCAATTGCTGGGATCTAAATCTTAAATTTATTTATAGATTGGTGTAAACAAAATTAGTTTCTTCTTTATTAAAAAATCATTTTTTGGTCTGCCAAAAGAATGGTTTCTTGTGTTTGCAAAGGGTAGCTTGTTTTTTTTTGGGTTTTTGGGGAGGGGGGTGTTGTAGGTTTGAGTATAGATTGATGTAACCAAAATTTGTTCTTTACTTAGAAACTAGCTAATATTGTACAGAGTATATATTTTTTTAATCCTTTACATGGTTGATGTAGCCGTAATAAATATCGATCCTCTCTCTGAATTCATGCCGAACTATATGCTGCGCTAACTTAACATTTCAATAATGTAAGATCGCATGATATGTAATAAATTTTATGTATTAATATAAAATGACCCAAAAAAACTTTCCAACTGCGACTTTCTTTTTCCTTGCAAGTTTTTATAATTTTATTCACTCGTGCGGTTTGTTCACCATTGTTGGGAGCCATTAAAGTAGTGTAGGACGACTATTTTCCAGGTTTATAGCTTCTACTTTTAACCTGCTGTCGTTTCTGGATTTTTTTTTAAAAAAACATCCCTTAGAATATTTAGAATTAGGAAGCTATTTTATCGGACTAAAAGTTCAATTGAATATCTTTTTATAAATGTGAGAGTTAATTGAAAATTTTATTTTGATTCTAATTCCAATATTGCACTTTTTGAACTATTTCTATTGATTGTGCGTGTATTGAAGAAATTCATTAATAAATATAATTTAACAAATTTATTTTTGTAAATAAATAACAATTAATTTAATAACTAATAAGTTACCGTTGCTTCACAATCATGTCGAAATACCAAACACACGAGTTGCAGTGGGGCAATTTGGAGAGATGCAGATTGTAGACAATCAACCGCTCATGGATTGTCAGAAAAAGTACAACCTCATAAAGCGACCGTGGATGCCCAACAAGCGATGCCACGTAGGCATGCCCTTCTGGGTGGGTCCTAAAAAAAGTAAATAAAATTATCCTTCAGCAGCATAAGCGTTCTTTACGAGTCAATTAACACATTATTAGCTTCTCAATAGAATTAGATTACCCTGCAAGTCTTGATGGACAAGAAATATCTTAATTATAATAGAAAATCCACCTACAGGGAAACGAACTCTAAATAACAATACATGTAGAAACATTGAGTGTTGAGTAGAAAAATTTGACACGGCTGTGGTGAAAAACCCTTGCACTCACTTTTTTATGCCTCTAAATGATGCCAAGTAATAACAAATCATCACTGGCTCTCCAATCGAGACTCACTAGACTAATAACTACTCTAACAGAATTTCCAGCGATTATTGCATGAAACGCACGTAACATAGGTTGTCATAGGTTCATCAGCGCTGCGAGTCTGCATTTGGTAATAGGTGCACTTTCTTTGACCACATCGACCACACTTGAATTGATCAGTCGTGGCTTTTGGTTGTTGTCCACGCTCACATTCAAACAAAGCTTTTTGTTTGAGTTTCTCGTTCTCATGCTTCCTTTGATCGCTAGCCATGTCTTCTGTGCTCATGTTAATGAGTTGCTCTGGTGCAAATTCTCCTAGCAGGACTCTTCTTCGGAAATCTGGGTTGTTTGGATCCTTGAGGTTAAACATCAAGGACCTATACTTGACCTTTTGAGCCCCATTAGAAGGACCCCACTTCTCGAACAGAACAGACTCCACTGTAACAGCAACCCGAATAGGGTCATAAGCATTAACTTCGTCCATGATTGTTTCATCAGCCTCTCCAGAAACCTTAGAGAACGCCTCTCGGAGAATTTCCCTTATTTTGTCTCGCATCACATCATTAGATTTAATCATAGTTTTCAGCTTTGGTGGAGCAGCAGGGCTTGAGGATGCCTTCTTCACTCCAGAAGCTGGTTTCTCATTCTTGACTATTTTTTCTATCTTAACATTTGCTGAAGAAACAGCATTCTCGCTTTTCGCATCTGAAACTTGTTCGTTCTTTACATAACTTGATATCCCATTCCTGTCAGTTTTCTCAACCTTGACAATGTCAGCTTTTGAAACCTTCTCAACCTTTACTGAGTGAATCTTCTGAACCTTCTCAACTTTAGTTTTCTCCGCATTTGCCAACTGAACATTATTCTGTGAGCCGCCATTCTTATTCTTGCTTGTTTCCTTGATAATAATGTCTTTCCATATCTCAATCAGGCCAATAGCAAAATCCCGTATTTTCTTTCTTGGATGCTTTGTTAGAACTTTTAGATGTTTGCCCACCTGAATGTTTAGAAAAAGACGTCAGATCAAATCACGCTTCAAGTTATCCAGCTAAGTGATGAAAGTATACACAGATTAAATAACATTGATTTTTGCAATCACATGATAAAGATGTAACACTATCCAATAACACCCTAAAAAAGACAGAACCTTGATGTGTTTTTGACAGATAACTCTGTCTCATAAGAAATAACCAACAACATTGCCAGGTTGTACTTTCAACATATCTTGAACACTTCTCTTTATCTTTCAAAAGCAAGATGATTCAGTCAGCAGCAACATTCTTTTCATTTAGTGGTATTTTCGGATCACCTATATGCTTACCTTTCTTTAACTTTTGCCATGGATGAATGTCACCTACAGATGTATCCACACAAATTATGCGATTTAATATTGATCTCATCACAGATTTCGTTCTCACTTACGCTATCTGTTGTTAACAGCTCTGTATCCCTCGCAGATATAAGATGCATGACTAAAGACAACATTAGCAACACCTACACACTTGCTCTCTTGCACTTTCATGTTCTGGTGAGTGGTGAACAAGACCACGTTTGATTGCCCTTTTTCAAGTACCCAAATTTCCTATTCTTTCAAATTGCATGAAACTTCATCCATAAAGTCCGACCGACCAATAACCATCAAGGCAAAACCATAGGAAAAACGGGTAAAAGTAATTAATTGCAGAAAAAACAGCAGCAACAATAAAAGAAGCACCTGAGTGGACACAAGAATTTGATAATTGACGGGAAATTTCTTAAGCTGCTTGAAGGCATCAAGACATCGGCTTTCTTCAGCCTCGCTATCGGTTGAGCTCGCCACATCAGCCGCCTTCTTTACGGCTTCATATAATTCGACCAATTCCTTCTCCATCGAAGACCCCTAAAAGAGAAGAGTTTCTCCTGAGAGCACAAGAAGCAAGCAGATCGGTGACAATAGGCGCAAAATAAGACAGAAAAATCACCAGAGACGGTGACAACTCACCAGAATGAAGTCTGCAGCGGAAGCCTCCTGCGGCTCCGGGGGACCGCCAGTGGAAAGAGGTCAGGGACGGGTAGAGGAGAGAGATGAAGCGAGGGTAAGCTAGGTTAACATATGTGAGAGACGTAGGAAATTGAGGAAAGATCGGACGGTTGAAGTTGCGGGTGAATAGGCACATACAAAGCTCCCTTACCAAGTCATCCTTCTCCCCCACCCTCCCTCTTTTTTTTTAAGTCATATTTGACTTCCATAAAAGATAACAGATATGAAAAAAAAAAAAAAAGTCCCTCAATTTAGGACTCTTACTGAGTCCCTTAAGACCTCAACTGAAGAGTTCCTTAGGACCTCATTGAAGTAAGAATTTATGTGCAATCAGTATTGTGCGCTTAACAAGAAAACATATTTTGCTTATTCGAAACCTCATTTCAAAGGACTTATGAAAGCATTTTTAGAGAAGCAGTACAGGGAGCAGTTCAAAACCCCATTCCCGGAGTGTTTTATCGCAATAGCAGACGTTGCGCCGAGAGTTTGAGAAGACATCGCCATTGGTGCTTTTCCTTTTTCTTCAGCAACAGGTGTTTTTCTAGGCTTCTCTAACCTCTTCCTTTTCACTATAGAGGCTTCGGGTTGCTCCTTAGGCTTTATAATACGCACATTTGGCCGAAACTTCTTAGGTGAATGTAGGGATTGAGATATTGCTTTACAATTCGATTCCCCTACTCCTGAGGCTTCCTTTTGAGGTACTTTGGTTTTGGCCAATTGAAAATTTTGAAGAGAAAGAGTCAAAATGAAGATTGGGGATAGAGGACATCGACGGGTATAGATAGAGTTAGGGCACCGATGAGATAAATAGCTATGTTTGTTTTACCCGTTGGTACAACGGATGCGCTTACCAATGTGGAAGAAATGGAAGATGTTTGATGAGTTAAACCATTTCCCTTTTTTTTGCGCCTCATTTTCCAATGGAACGAGAAATTTCTAGTTTCTGGTGTTTTTTAAACAAGTATCGTCAGTATAGTTGGCAAAAAAAAGTAATTGCCAGTCGCCTGTCACCGGGAAAAAAAAAGTTAAGTGTTGAGCCCAAAAGGATCAAAGCCCTGAATGAATCTAACGAAGCGACGAGCCAGTTTGAACGGAAATAGGCCCCTCAAAATATGTTGAAGTACACTAACTACCTTTCTTTTCATTGAATCCGTGAAATGCATGCCCATGTCTACTAACATTTTTTATTCATTTTTTGGATGGTTTAATTGGTCCAATTTTTTTAATACAAGTATCCTTGTATTGAAGTTAATCATAATTGAGGTATAACCGAGACGCAGCTTATAATAGAAAATTCAAACTTTAGACTAATCCATTCTGGTAGATCCAATCATATTGGTAAATGACCCAATTTTTCCTGCAATTGTTTGTTTGTATTAATAAGTTACAGTTAAAAATATTCCTTCCGGTGAGTAATCAGAAGACTGTTTTATTTGAAAATAAATTAACGATACTAATTAATTGTTAAGATGTAAATTTAAACACTCGATTCAATCAAGATGGCTCCGTAAGCGACTATGCTCCCGTTTGGAAACTTCATTTTCCAACGGTGCACATAAACTGAAATAAATCTATCTTAAAATTTGTAAAAACTATTTTGAAATCCATAAAAACTATCTAAGAATCCGCAAACTCCTTTACAACTTCTTTTTTCCAATCGAGTTCCAAACACATGCTATAATCCATTTTCCTTCTTATACCAATCAATTTTTAATGCAGTTGCCGACCATAAATAACACGTTAATAAGTTATTAGTGTAGATTTCAAAAACATCCTGTTAAACTAGTTACGGACAAACAGAGAGAATGAAATATTCTCATATCGCCCCTAATATGTATGGAATTTTTTTGGCCTATGTTTCCATAGACCGGTCTGTGCACTTCAGAGTTCAGACCATCACATCAAGGTGACAGGATTCGCAGCTATGGCCCTCTGCACCCCAAACATGCGCCGACCAGACTGCGCTGCACCTCGTCTCATAGATCCACCCGATCGATGAACACTCGTACCGAACACGCCCATCCTTTTTGGCACAGGGACGCAAAATGGCATTAAAAACCGGAGTATATGTTTGAAAAATTCGTGAGGGGATAAAAATTTTATTGGGAGAAATAAGTTTACGGATTTTCAGATGGTTTCACATATTTTAAAATAATTTTTACGAATTTTAATATGATTTTATCTCAATTTACGTGTACTGTTCGAGGGAGTAAAGTTCCCAGCCAAGCACAGAGCGGTGGGGGCATAGGAGCTACGGAAAAGTCAAATGGTGCTTTCCCAGTTATATGAAATAACAACTGCATGTTCCCTATATAAATCCAATAAAACCAAATTAGGAACAAAGAACTGATTAGTGTGCGAATTAATTGAAAAAAATGCTTAAATGCAGTCAGTTCTCTTTCCTCAAATTCAAAATTATCATCACGTCATGCTTTTTTATTTTATAAACTTATTATTTACGAAAAGAACTCATCTTCTTTCTTTTACCCTCTAAAAGTCGGATGAGATGAAAGTCTCATGTACGATTTTGAGTTAGAGAAAGAAATGATGAATCCTCTTTTTGACTTTGACTCTTCCATTTTAGTTATTAGGAATACGTTTACTCAAGTCAAGATAAATATATAAAGGAGATTATGTCGTTTTACCGAAAAATAATATTAAACATACGTTTAAACCTTGCAAACACTAAATCAAATGAACATAATTGTTTTTTTTTACTTTGAAAGTAGCTGCTTCAGTTCAACCACTTGAACTTTCGATATTCTTTTTTATTTTTCGTCAAACCAATGGCATCTACGTTTGAAAATCTTTAACTTCATGCTCCGATGGTCTCATCCTAGAGCCTTCTCGCTTAGATTAGCTCAACTCTCGTCTGGAACTAAAGAAAGGCTTGGCGGGTGGCTCACTAGCGAAGCGGTAGGAGTTTTCATCGCATGCTATAGGATGATCCGTAAGGACCAGCTTTTCAACATCTCCTTTGACTGTGATCCAAGATGAGATCAGTATGCTGAAGATAAGCATGTGGGTTTTCATCAACCCCTTCACAAGCCAAATCTTCCTTTCTCTCAACGTAAAGGGACAAAAGTTCAAAGAATCGGACCTGTTTGAGAACATGGTAGAGAAGTATTTTTACGCAACCCGATGTAAATATGTAGAGGAAATTATCTCATTTTACGGAAAAACACTGCTGAATGTGCGTTTAGTTTTTGGAAACGTTGTTCCAAACAAACTCATTGAATTTAAAAATCCCAAAAAATCAAAAAATAAATAAAATGACATATAGAGGAACGTAGAAATCTCACATTTCAAAATTTAAAGAAAACAATAGAACTAACATTCAGCAATATAATATTATTACATAAATCATTACTAAATTTAAAAATGTAATCAATATGTTAAGTAATCTTATCAATAAACTCATAATAACGATGCACACTCAAATAAAGATGTTGTCAAAAACATTACAGAAATTGCATAATTGAGTTTTAAAAAGTTGTCCATCAATTTGGTCATTTAATAGATAATTTAGTTATTTCAAATCAAATTTAAGATCACATATAGATTCCAATCTCTTCCTTTTTTTTTTATCTTTGTGTCTATTTATATGACCATTTAGGATTTTCAAATTTAAGATGTATTTTTTGGGATTGGTCAACATTTTTAAAGTTCAAGGGTTTTAACCATGATGATCATCCTTCAAAGGAAAGTGGGAGTGTCAATTTTCCAAAGAAAAAGGAGGGCAGGAAACGTCATCCGAGCATCACAAGGGCAACGTCATCTTTAGATTTAATGAGCTAAGTAAACCTGTGGAAAATTATCTTGTTTTTGCCCCCCTCTCTTTCACATCACCACTCCTTCTTAATTTTTTTCCATTCAATTGTCTCTCTCCTTCTCCCACTCCTCAGCCAGCTGCTGCCCTATTTGGCTATTTCCAAATCCAAACCAACCAAAAAAACACAAATCAGGGGCTCTGCAAAATAGTTAAAACAAGGAGAAAGCCCCAATCCAAGCAAACACACTTCACGGAAAATGAGTACTCTTTGCGGCGAACATGTCTCTGCAAACAAGGAGAGTATCATCAGCGAGCTCGTTGAGGGCAAGGATTGTGCTACCAAGCTCAAGCTTTTGTTTCAGAAGCCTTCTGGCCCCGAAACCACTCCCTCTGCCGAACAACTTGTCTGCAAAATTTTGAGATCCTTCACCCAGATAATTTCCGTTCTGACTTCCTCCGAAGCAGGCGGCGAGGTTGGCCAGATATCGGCGATTTTCGGTCGCAGTGGGCTGCCCCTTGGAACTTCTTCCTGCAATGGCCGGAAGCCGGACGAGCCCGGCAACAGCAGGAAGAGATCATTGCCACCTGCAAAGGATCGGCGAGGCTGCTACAAAAGAAGGTATACAGGCTAACCTGATGATCTATTCTCTAACTCTCTTATTTCTTCATTTCCTCCGTAGACGAAACTTGTTTTGCGAGCGATTTCGCTGACTACTGCTTTCATGATTTGGGGACACGTACGGACTCGTACGGACTTTTATGGTCAAAGCTATTCGTTATGATGATTAAGATCGGATCTTTGAGGTTGGGCGCTGGACTTTGATTGATATAAACACGCGCGCCCGCGCGCACATGTAAACGGGGTGAATTCCTGTGTGTCAATTTTGATTAGCCAGTGTCTGAGTATCTCGAGATTCAGATTCAAGTATGGTTTCTGCGATGAAAGGTCATGAGAACTAGCTAACGGATTCTGAACTGGGGTTGTGTCATATATATTTTTGTCATTACATGGAATATGTAATAACATGCATGGGATCCCTAAACTGTCGCAGGAAGACAGCAGACACATGGACCAAAATCTCCAACACTATTGAGGATGATCATGCATGGAGAAAGTATGGACAGAAGGAGATCCTTAATTCTAAATTCCCCAGGTCTTTCTATATACTCTCCTTATTTCTATTCCTTTTTCTATCGCGCAAGTTAAATATTAATCATTCCTGCCGATATGTACATAGAAATCGCATCATCAATAGTACCTTCCCCCTTCTCTTTTCGTATCCGCTTTTGAAGAGGAAAGATATATTTGCTACTGGGTGATCTATATATCGATGTCTAGAAATATCGTCATTAAGGTATTTGGGATTTCGCTACTGAAACTTTTCTTTCTGGTTCATGCTAAAGTACAAACTCAAATAACTACGACCGAGGCACCGAAACACAAATCTTAGCCGTTATATGACTTGTTATGCCTTGAAATAGCATCCATTACTATCTTAAGTTCACATTCTTATTTCTATTCATTTGGCTTGCAGGAGTTACTTTAGGTGCACTCGAAAGCACGATCAAGGTTGTAAGGCAATCAAACAGGTTCAGCGCATACAGGAGAATGCAGAAATGTTCCAGACAACGTACATTGGGCTTCACACGTGCAAAGACACCCTCAAGGCTCCCGAAATGGTCACAGATTCTGGTAATTGCGAGTCATATGTGGTGCCAACCGAATCTAAGAAGGCACCAAACGATGACCAAAAGGCGCATAATGCTGGTCGTCCTTTGATCAGCTCATCATCTTCAACCCCAACCATAAAGCAGGAATCTCCCAAGGAGGACACACCACTGAGTGAGATAACAAACAATAGCTTGGAGCCTGATTTGTGGTCAGATTTGGAATTTGAGCTTCCGGAGCCCTTGAAGATGTCGACTGATGAACACGATGCAGATGCTGTGTATAGTAGGGGCGGCACTATGGATTTTGGAGTGAATCAATCTGTTGGTTTTGGCACCGATCATCATCCTTGCTTTGAGTATTGAGTTGAAGTCACCATCATCATCAGCCTGCCATAGTCTTTTAATGGGTTTGCACTTAACTCTTCTTAATTAGTTCCCTCCATAAAATGTGAAAATAGATTTATTGTTTTCTCACCAAGCTCAAGCTCTTGCGCAGAAACTCTAGCATACGGGATAATAGTAGTTTTTATATCTCAACAGTTTCACACCGAGTATTTCCCCAAAAAAAAACTTCCATGTATATGTGTTTATTGAAAATTTTGGTAGCAAATAATATATTGGACATCGTGACTTACCCTAAATACGATCCTTTCAACAAGGGTAGAAAACATATTTGCTATCAAATTTTCAATAAAGATATAGTATGTGAAAGGTAATAATTTATCTCTTTAGAAGATGTATCATGTGACGCGTTGAGTTATAAAATACATTCACTTAATATGCGATTGAACTTGGTGCTGGTGAGAGTTTGTATGGATAATATAAATAGATAAGTATGTGTGGATGTGTGGAATTAGTAGTTTGAACAGATCAGATTTGTAAATAAACAAGGCAACTGCTTGTGTTATATATATGGGTATGCGATTAGTGGTGTATGACTTGCAAGTTCCTTTGAAGATTGATGGTGAAAGTTGATGAATTTGATGAGGTAGAGAGGATATTAATTCAAGGAAAGTAAAGTGGAGGGGGAGGAGGGGGAGGTAGGGCTAAGGTATATGAAGGAGAAGTGAGGATGGTGATGTGTTGGGGAAGCCGGGAAGGCATGAAAACGGAGGGATATATGCTTTAAGCTTTGGCCTTTTCTGTAGGGAGTGTGGCTCATCACGATAACTACGACTGGAGTGAGTGGCCCACAAAAGTGGAGACCAATATTTACCTATATATGTAAGCGTCTGTGTGTGTGGTGAGCAATTACTGGAAACCTATCCAGCTACTCAACAAAACAAGTCCTTTTCAGAATTTCAATCAGAGAGAGATAGATATATATATATATATATCCTTCTTTCTCACCCTTGTTGCACTGTATCCGGTTATAATTTCTACGAGGCCAAGATTCTTATGCTCTCCAAATTCAACAATCAGCACACACGTGTGCTGCTCTTCCCAATAATTGTGCCTAATTAAGACTTCGTAATAATGCTTTCCATAAACCTACACGATAATTACTTTTCGATTCAGGAAAATAGGCTTTCATTATCATTAGTAGGGTGATGAGGAAAGTAGATTATTCTTCTTCTTTGTCTCCAAAGTTTGCTGCAGAATAGGTGTGTGGAGCCGACATAAGCCACTGAAACGCAACCACGATTATCGATTTAATTAACTCAGGAATCCGTGATTATATGAAGCGGACAAATCCAGAAAAGAGCAACGCCGGATCTTCACCTGGCCGACACGTTAAAAATTAAAAGCTTGGATTGAAAAAAGTAAAAAGCTTTAAAATAGGGTTTTGTGAAAAAGAAGATTAAGCTCACTCATTACTGAATCTGGAGTGAGTGTATATATGAAAAAAAACATACGAGTTATTTTCGTAGACGTGAGCCTGGCCCACCCTTCTGTTACCATGTCATCATCACCCCAGCTAATCAATCGCCAAGGTTTTGAGGCATCCTAGATTTTAATTGGTTCAAATACAATATAATCTTCATGATATCATTTATTTGTATTCATGAGTTCAGAAAATTTCAACATCTAAGGAGTTTAACAATTAGCTGTTCTTTTTCAAAGATTTAAAAGTCAGCTATACTCGATCATCAACCGCTATTATTGATGGAGATTAATCAATTTTAGATTATCATCGGTTAGCTAGCTAGATGCCTCAAGAAAAATAAATTATTACCACTTAACTTTTAAAATAATGTTACAATAATTGGACTATACTCTCTAAAGATTCTGAGAAAAGAAAAAAATCCAACCAAATAAAACGCATAATACACGTATGCTTGGGTCATGTCTATCCTGATCACACACACCCAGCTCACATATTCCGACAGTGAAACTTTGAAGACAATAACAAGGACAGTCATTGTTATTTAGAAAACGAATACGAAGAAAAGTAAAGCAATTATGACCTTCAAATTAGAAACATTACATACATGCCTCAAAGAAAACAAAAGGTTAAGATTCAAGTTACTTTTTATGGAACTCTAGGCATTGGTCAAGAAATTATTTGCCATATACAGCAGAATGCCATATGGCACCAGTCATTACTTCATAAAAAATGAAACTGATCATTATGCTTTTCTTTTCCAGCTAAATTAATTGATAATACTGTTCAACTTTTGTTGTCGCCGGGTTCCCATTTAAGCATCTTGATCAGGAAACGGGAACAAGGATTCAATGGTATTACTGCCCGTAGATTTAAACATGGCATCAGCTATTTCTGCCACCACATAATGATCAGCACTGCTACCATATCTTGAAGTGGAGGGGCCTCCACCACTGGCCGTACGCGGCGGAGGAGCAACGGCACCGGTGAAGAGGCCTAGCTGGGGCGAGGGGAGCCACTGGGAAACAGAAGTTGAAGACGAAGACAACTGTGGGGAAATGGTAGTGGTGTTGAGGTGGTGTGATATGTCAACGAAAAGGTGCGGAGGAGGAAGTGAAGAAGGAGCCGTTGATGAATTAATACAAGTGTGGCTGTCTCTGTATGTTACTGCAAATGTGTTAGGGTTGTTATCAAGTCTCTGCACTTGCTTCTTTGCTGGACATTTATATAATTTCTGGTGCGTGCACCTGTAATAACTCCTGAAAACAAAAGGGTAAGTACGATTATTAATTATTTCATTGTTTAAATTATACATCAATCATTTAATTATACTTTTAATTTATTTATGATTAAAATTTGTTTCCCCGTTCAATTTTATATTGATTAATATAATAAATATGCATGCATCTAAATTTGAGTGATATGCATGCGGGAACACTCTTATACATGCCTAATAATCAATATGACAGACTTTTTTGATGTCGCTGTATAACCCTATTTACAAAACTTTGAACTATATAATTAAGAAAAGGGCAAAAGGTGGTAAAACTAATTAAAAGGACAGCTACGTTTATTAATAATGAAGGGATTTGTATCATGCATCAATTCGTTGAACATGCACTGATGTCATGTCTGCGTTCATGAATGTGAAACACACGCACATGATGAACGACAAGAGCAGCCAAATTCTGAGAATTTTTCACTTGAGAAAAACTAGTTATTAGCCAAAAGAAAATGTAAATAAAAGAGACATCATGAAAAATATATAGAAACATGTTGGATTGGATGAATGTGCGCAGATGAAAACAAAAGAATCTTCAGCTACGTTTTGGATATTGTCAATCTATTTTAAAGTGTATCAGGAGTGGTACTAGCATCACAAAAGAATCTTTATAATTAATTACTTTTAATCATTCAATGATATGACAATTTGAGCGTTTCAAGCAGGTTGAGGTATATGATATATTATAATTATGAGTTAACCTTTTGAAGTTAGAGCCAAATATCTCTTTCTGGCCATATTTTCGCCAAGTGAAACCATCATCTGGTGGAATCTCTGTGTTCCCAAACCTAGGCGCGGGTGCCATCACCGTCTTCGTCTCCGAATCACTTTTCCTGCCATTACAAGAACACAATTAACCATGTACCAGGTCATTAATGTCCTATGAATTGTAGTTAATATAACTAGGTCCTGTTATTCATTAATGGGGTTACTAAAAGCATATCTATAACGTTATGTACATCAAAGCCAATATATAATTACATAGGTCTAAGTGCCTTCTTACTTAGTTGCTACGAAAGGTTTGAGAAAATTCTATCCAAATCCAAATATTTTTAGCCTGTGCACTTTCGGCTACCCACATCGATCATCAAGTACGTATTATAAGCTTAAGTAAGGTCAGGCCAATAATGGAGGACAAGTAAAAGAGAAGATGGATATGATTGTTCATTTAATTTTCATATAGCCACTAGTAGTAAGATTAATCAAGGCAACGCATCATATAGCTTGTTAGCTTCAATCACGAACATATATATATAATTAATATAAATTCATCAAATCAATGAAAACGAAGTCAATTATATCGAGTAAGGTTTTGCACACCTCTTTCGCAGTCGCATTTGAGCTGCTTGTGGTGGTTGCATTTGATTATGAATCGACTGATCCAATATTGGTTGTGCATGAGTGGTGGATCTAATTGGACATTCGGGCATGAAATTAGAAGTTGCAGGCATCTGAGACAAGGAGGAAGAAGAAGAAGGCGCTGTTGGGTGTTGGGAAAACAGCCGTAGGCTTTCTTTTGCGGCCAAAAACGCATTCACTACCTCATCAATGGACGCCAAGAGTATATCAGGCTGATTAGCGAAGTTGGGAAAATTTGATTCCAGGAGTCTGGTTAATTCACAAGCACGATGTACTAAACAACCACTGGCCTCGTCCATGGTTTCTGGGTCTTTCTGATTTCTGGTGTTTGCCCTATGATATGCACTGCGCCAAAAAGTGCAACCTAGCGGGTAAATTTCTGGGTAATCTTTTAGGTTGGTGATCCTCTGTTAGACCCAGTATGGGAAAAAGGTTAAGGTTCTATATATATATATTTCCTTTCACACGGTTCATAAATATAAAAAGGGGCGGGAAACGTGGAAACGTAGACTTAGTCATGTTCCAGGCTAGCTTCTTGGAAGTTCAAACTTGGTTTTTTTCTCTGTTGGTTCTTGAGGAAGACCTCTTGCCCCATTGAAACCGTTTCTCTTTGGGACCACCTCCCCCCGGATTTGACGATTTTTCAGAGTTTGAAGTTATGACCAAAACGCCCGATTTCTTCCCCATTTACGATGTGCCTCGACCAGATAATCACTTTATATGCAACTATAGATTTCTTAATTATATTTGCTGGCAGTTTAAGTTGTT
Source organism: Vachellia pachyceras (assembly GCA_025593235.1). Classification (NCBI taxonomy): domain Eukaryota; kingdom Viridiplantae; phylum Streptophyta; class Magnoliopsida; order Fabales; family Fabaceae; genus Vachellia; species Vachellia pachyceras. The sequence continues at coordinate 10,364 of JANTPZ010001278.1, read as the reverse complement.
AAGCTGATACTGCTTAGAGGAAAATTAATTGAAAATATAGGACCAATTCAGCCTTCGTTTTAAACTTCTAACCTTCATCATGCGAGTGTGAGAAATTACAATCAGTAGATCGTGCAAATTTGAAAATCAGATGACTTTCCTAACTATATAATCAGTATAAGCGATGAGATTTCGCTAGTTCAATTCCTAGGATGAGGCACCGAAAAGCTCGAACGGATCCGTTCTTGTTCTTGTACAAATCAACTTTTTTTAGAGTATGCTATATATTTGCGTCATTGTGTGTATGCACATGTGAAATTATATGATCTTTGTTTTGTTTTTGAGCAAACCATGCTAAGTGGTAGGAACTCTTGCTGCTTAAGTATGCGATTGAATGTTTAAATCTCACCCTCATGTGCCTCAGCCCTTGTATACGAACCTTCTTTTTGTTGTCAAGGTGACTATTTTCAAAAATCAACTAATAAAAAACTGAGTCATAACTTGTTAATTAAACTATGCAGTCAAAGAAATTATATATTCTTTGTTTGGCAATGCATTTTTAGGGTTTAAATGTATTTTAAATCCAAAAATTCGTCAGTTTGCATATGTTAACGTTTAACAATTCATTCTTTCAAATAAATTTTGATAAAAAACTCATTTTTAACATAATAAATACATTATGAATTGAACATTTATCCAAATATAAATGTATTCTGACAAAATGCATTTTTCCAATCGTTTTTTAAACGGGCACATTATATATTTGTACCAAAGAAATTATATTTATATGCGTGCATGATCCGAGGTAAAAGTCAAGTAACAAAACAAGGTGGAGGTGCTGTGCTTATTCATTGTCCTAGTGCTGGTAGTCGGAACAGTCAGTTTAAAGAGATTTTTTCTGGAGTTTGGCACTTTGGCTTGCGCAGAATTATCATAATGCTGACTATTAATATATTCATTCCTTATATTAATCTGTACAAAAATATCATACATTTGAGTTAATATTTTTTTAGTATATTGAGATAAATTTGATTTAATGTTATAGTTGTCAACTATTTTAGGTCATATTGTGTTAATATAATTTTCGATTTCACAAATTTACTTTGATCCTTCAAATTTAAAACTAGTGATTTTAATTCCTAAAATGATTTAAGTTTTTATTAAATAACAGAGATCAATACTTTAGATAAAATAAAATTTGATGAATGAAAACTACTATTTTTAAACGTAATATGCTAAAACCAAAATGAGATAAATTTAAATAACTAAAGATTGTATTAACCCTGGCAATTTTCAAAGACAACCAAAGTCCATAACATAAAGTTGTGATAGCAACTAGAGATGAGCCCGATGAACAAGATAAAAGTTAGAGAGAAGAAAAATTCAACGCACTTGTGCTTACTGGTTAATTGTTAATTCCATGTCTTTTCAAGGGGTCCAATCTTTTCAAAACAAGTTTGACTACTCTTCGTATCAAGGGGCTATGAGGGTTTCTTTCTTTTGAATGCATGTCCTCGGCTTCTGACATTTCTCTTCCCATTTGGCAATTCAAGGATTCCAAGTATTTCTCTTCCATTCTGAATGGAGATCAGTTCATTTAACGCCCCAAGTATTTCGTTTTATTTCCAAGCATTTTACCTGCTCTGTGATCATCGAGAAAGAGCCACTACATCTTTAACCTCGTCAACTCAAAATGATAGTCGTAGTAAACAGGTATTCTATGAGGTGAAGTCCATGCATTTCCTATATAAGTCCGTATATTTCTTAAATCCCAAGTATTGTACGGATAACTCCCTTTTTTTGGCAAAATTGTCCTCACCAATTCTTCTGGACCAGAAGCACAATGGCTAAGGGGAAAAATAATGTTTCCGTTAAATTCGTAAACAGGCAAATAAAAAGTGAGCACAAAGCACTGTTGCCTTTTCTTCTGGAAGGAGGGTCCGAATATTTAACCTGAGGAAGGCTCATCAACTCGAAAACGGCTTTTTTGGGAGTAAGTTCATTGTCAATGATCCGAGCCACTGCTGTCAAAACTGGCAATTTCACATTATATTTCTGCGCCAAAGCAATCACAGCTCCAGCTGTAAACACTCCTGCTGCTACCATCACGCACAAAGCATATACACATTTTTTTTTTTACTTCAGGTGCCCCGTTCTATTCTATTCTACTATATAAAAAAGTCATGAGCTCACAATCTGGCACCATTCGAAACTTCTGAGATACCTGATTCATGGAATTCAGTATATCCTCAAGCTTCTCCCCAGATCCAAGACGTACACGGTACACCAACTGTTCTGTTTCTTGAAAGATTTACGATGCACGTGAGCATTATGTCTCCAGTTCCTGATAGGCCGGTTATTGTTGTTGGCTTTGCACCCATCTTCGGAAGACAATTAGAGTAAACAGAAATAAGACAGCATCATGGACATTATTGATTTGCAGGGGGCAACATATACCACATGGACGCTACAAGATCATCAACTGTAGTACATACCCACGTTCAATATACCTAAAAGCATAGACCCAGACTCAGAAAACTGCAATGCTTACAAGGCTTAAGACATCGATTCATGGGACCGTCACTAGAATGTGCAATTGAAAACAAAAGGTCTACTTGGACATTCTATACAGCATTGCACCTATCCTTACTGGGGAAATAAGAGAGGTGAGAGTTACTAATAATTACAGAACTGATATAGGAAGTAGAAATCTGATCACCTTAGTTGCAAGCCACCGTATCTCTGAACAGCCTTGTGCAACAAGAGCAGCCATTGAGTTGTTTCCTAGATTCATACCTTCCACAATACCCGCAGTTATTGCAAGCACATTCTTAAGTGCATCTGCAATTTCAACTCCTGTAACATCACTGGAGTTAAAAGACATTACACACTGAACACGAGCACCTAAATTAATATATACAAAAGGCAGAGGATCTTAAGAAGCCAAGACAGAATGAACCAGGCAGGTAATATATACATTATACATTAATTGATAAAAGGAGACACCGTTGGTTAGTACGGTAGATGCTCAAATATCCAAGTTGTAACAGACGAGAGGAGAAACTAGGGTATTTTGCATATGAAATTGATCTATGAACCTAGAGACGATCATCTACCTTGACGTACTTATTCTTAATTGACTTGATGATAGCAATTGCTGAACTGCATTTGCCAATTTTTTGTCTTTCGATGCAACCACCATAGCTGTTATTCCAAAATGCAGGAAAACAACCCAACATTAATTATTTCAGCACCTCAAAAACAAGAGAATTGAAAGTATGAGATCCGCATGTGGAACTACCAGCCTAACCTGTGGGAAGATTATTTATCAACTCTAAAGCAAAGGAAGGCCCTGATAGCGCAACAAAAGGTTGGCGAGGATTCTTTAATGCTTGAGGAAATAATTTGAGACATCATCCTCAGCGTGTTTAGCTCTAGGCCTTTACTAAGAGATATAAATGGCAAGCCTGGATCAATGAAATTTGCAACACTCGCAAGAAAGGATGAGCTGAACTGAAATAGCAGAGAAAAGATTCAGGTTTCAGACAATCACTTCTGTTGTGAATGTCAAGTGCATGATTGAATCAATGCCTCTTATTACACTAAAAGGATCAAAACATGATAAAACATCAATAACTACTACTAGTAGACTTGTGCAGTCCAAAAAATCTGGATGAACTGAACAGGCACAGCATGAAGGCAGTAATCGGCATCAACCGAAGCATCTTTTGCATCAGTTGTTGACACGACATTTTCTGGAAGCTTGTGTTCAGGGGAAGTACTTGCTTCAAGAAGACAATCACTTAAGAGAAACGGCAGATAATATTAGTACACCATAAGGTGAATTACACGGAGGACAGAAGAGTTTACCAATTGCAGTGCCTCTCATTAATAGGTAAGCAAACTTGAGGGTCCCGCACGAGCATCTTGACTTCCAATTGAGCCTTCTTATTAGCCACATGGGCCGCCATTGCCGTCCCAAATGATCCCCCTCCCAGCACAACCACCTGTAGTACAAGTGAATTTCAAAGTGCCCCACAAGATAAGTCACAAAACGATTAGAGATCACGAGTGTGCCATCTGGAATGTCCAAACAAGAATTTAGAAATGGAAAGGCCAACCAGGACAAAAGGCAAGAGCTCTATAGATACAGGACCGAACATTTTCAATGCATGGGTTGACAAATAATATCACAGCTCCGCGAGATAAATAAGAGAAAACGACGAATAAAAAAAAGAAAACGACGTTATCGATAATATTAGTGTCGTGAGAATAAGTCCCCAGAAATCAGTGAAAAAACATGCCCAGATGCTCAAAAGCAGAAAAGAGATTGAAATATCAAATTAAAAGAAATAACAAAAAGGGGGGGAGAACAAAGCAAACCTTGTTTGTCCGTTCGAGCATGTCAGTCTTGACCATGGAGCGCCAAGACCTGGACAACCGGACTAGCTTCTCCCAGGCCAGCCTAACAGCTCGCTGGCCGTCGCGCGTCGGGTCTGGGTCGGGTTCAGTATCGAGGTCAGTGTCTTGGGGTCGTTGCGGAGAAGAGGGAGAAGACATTCCGGCACAAGAAGGACGATAGGTAGATTTTAGGTGGAAACTCTGAAACTTTATGTTACTGCAATTTGGGTAAGATGGATAAGACTTTAAAGTGAACAATAGATTCACAGCTGATGACTCGCAAATAGTCGCCATTGCCAAAACTCGGAACTCAGACTCGCAGTACGTACCGTTCAATACCGGAATGAGAGGGAGAGCCAGCCAGCTACCCAGAGGGACGGAGTGGGACTACACATTTATCCGGGTGAGAGAGGATTATGAATACGTATTTTTTAAAGATAATAATGAATAAAATGCGCTTGCATATTAGGTTTTTTTTTTGGGCAAGTCTTGGTATCTTTTGTTACAGGAGAGGCACAATTACGGAAGATAAAATCATTTTAAAATAGTGAATTTTGAAATTCTTAAAAATATTTAGAAATTTGTAAACTTATTTCTTCCAACTTCTTATTTTTAATGGAGTTCCCAAAGACGGTTGGACATGGGAATTTTTTTAATTTAATTTTATTTGAAAGTATTAAAAAGGTAGTCAAAAAGTTAATTTTGACCCGTTAGTTTGGCTGATGTGGACAATCAACACACACTCATTGCAGCCACCCCATCCCTCTCTCTTCATCACCTCCACCACCATCCTCCTGGTTTGCAAACTAATCCCTAGTTTTTACATCAGATCCAATATTTCTTAGGTAGAAGTAATGTCACGGCTTCCAAATCGACCAAACAACCACCCTAAGTAAGATCATAAAGCTTATTTGCGGGATGTGCTGAGAGAATACAACTTTAGGAATTACAATAATTTCCAAGAACAAGAACAACTACATACAACTAATATTCAACTCATCTGCAGAAAATAGTAGCAACAAAAACTCAGTTCAAACAATCACAAAGAAGAAGAAAAATGACACAAATGATTCCTTTCAAATCCATATCAAACTACAAATACAACAACATTCTCCACAGCGAAAATCGTTTGAAAAAGGAAGTGCCCCGTTTGAATTGATAAAGATTGTATGGCCAATAAATGTAGCAGCATTGACAGATTCCTTAGTCCGATAGATAAGGTAGCCAACTCCACCATGGTCGACACGAACGCGAGAGATGGCACCGTGGATTTATAATCGATATTTGAGATCAAGGATAAGGCAATCTAAATGGAGATCCATAACCACCGCCGCTCAAGTTTGTTGCATTCTTGTTGGCACCATCGTCGACGACAGGTTACGAGCAAGATTGGGAAGAGGTCGACACTGATTGAGCGTCAATTATATTGAGAGTTCAGAGCATGGTGAGGGATTTCTCTAGCTTGCGACCCATGTTGTAGCTGCAAGAGAGTGGGAGATTTACACTCTGTAAAGTTGTAAAAAATGCAGTAAGATATTTATCTTCCGTTATACAGAAATTGATGACATTAATTTGAGTGTGTAGAGTCGACGACCAAAACACGTCTTGAAATTGTAAGACACGGAAACCATGTTTGGACTTTGGATTGGGACCCAAAGCCAGTCAGTGTCCCACGGTCTGATTGAATGGAATCCAGAGACACATTTTTGTCAGCTTAATGGTCTTCCCATGTTGGCACATGTGTAATAAGGGCGTGGCTGGGCGTCCGTATCAACATTATTTATTATTCATTCCGTTTTTCTTTTAAGTTTGCCCATTGTGAATTGTTAATGAATCCATATGCAACGCGTCAGCTTATGGAACAGATCCAGTGTAGTGCTGGAAAACGGGGTGACACCAGCCTATGGCAGCCCGAGCCCGTTTAGGCGGGCGGGCGCCACTTTTTTTTTTTCTATTTTTGAATTTTATTTTTTGTTATTATATTATTGAAATTTTCTTTTAAAAAAATAATACATAAAATTTATCAAGCCTATTTGATTTTTCGGAAGAAAAATACAATACATTTCTAAAAAAATATAATCAACAACTTTACAATATAAAAATATAATACATAATCAACAATATCTAAAGTAAGTATGCATTTAAGATGAAATAATAATATTTAAAATAATATTTGAAGCTATTAAAATATCATCATCATCTTCCTACTAAAACTATAAAAGATTTAAGTTTTTAAAAAAATTTAAAAAAATAAAAAAGAGGGCTGGCCCGCCAACCCGCAGGCCAGCCCAAGCCCGCCCTCAGCCCGCGGGTTGGTGGGCTCAACCCGCGGCTGAGCCCGTTTTCCCAGCACTAACCCAATGGTGAGATTTCACATAATCCATTTTGAGCGTCCACGTTTCAAACAGAATTTTAGTCATGGATATGCCTTGGGTGTGTTTGAAAATACGTTGGGAAAAATGAGTTTAAGGATTTCAAGAAGGATTTTTTAATTTCAAGATAGTATTTACGGATTTTAAAATGATTTTGCCGTGTACAGTTGGGAAGAAATTATTTGCACACATGAACAATTTCTCTTAACAATTATATATATATATATAAAGATATATCGGTCATAATTTAGTATCAGCATGAGATTTCCATGTGAGAGGACAACATCCTTGAAAGGAAGAAAAAGCTAAAGCATCTGGAATAAGATCGCTGGAACAAGCGCTGGTTTGAAGTATCTATGGAGAAGTGACTGATGTTTAGCCTGTGCAGTTCATGAATTGACAGGTCAGTATATTAACATCGGATTGTTTAAGGGGTTTTATGATGAACATCTGAGCTCCTTCCTCCAAACATCTGTGTTTCATCAGCACAACAATTACAATTAGGCATTAATGAGTGAGAGAGAGAGTGAAAAATGGTTCGTGAATGGCGGGGTTTACTTGGTAACTCGAGTTGGCACATTCTCAGATGACATGATTACCACCGGAACCTCCTTCATGGCTGATGATTCCTGCAGTTTCCGACACAAAATCTCCTTTATATATATGCGCCTTCATGCCCTAAATTTGGTAAATGCTGCCTAAATTCACCTTGATTTTCTTCAGTAAATCATAGCCTGTCATCCCTGGCATACAATAGTCTGTGATCACCAGATTTACCTTGGATCTCTGGAAACAATTAATCATATCAGTATCCGTGAAAATTTTAGTTTTATTTGATGGGTTCGTAAAGTACACAGAAGACTCTGCTTCAAAGTGAGAGTTACTGCTCACAGTGCCCTTCTTGACGTTGTCTTCATCAGTTTCCAGCCCCAAGAATTCCAATGCCCTCGCCCCATTTTCTGCGGTTGTCACTGATCCCAGCACCATTCATTCAAATATAAGGGTGAGGAAGAAAAAGATCAGTAAGAGGGAATGAGGCATTTATGATATTACCTCTGCAAGAAGAGTTCCTGAGAAGCTTCTCGACAAGTTTGCGATCAACGAGATTGTCATCAACCGCCAAAACATGAGGAACTTCGCCGTTTTCCGTCGTCCAATTCCAAGAAGAAGTAGAGCCTGATGATATCTTAGAAGCCATATGTTCTCTCCCACCTGACCTCTGTTTTAAGTTTCTTTTTGATGACTAAGAAACGCAGATGAAACAGAGCAAAGCACGCTGCAACAGTATTGACGAGGAGTACAAGGACGAGGAGAAAGATGAAACGCTGTACTGAGGTTTCATTCATTCATGGTCTTATATACTTGGAGAGTAAATGCAGATGGAAGTCCGAGGCGACGAATTTTAGAAATGATCAAGAACGGAGATATCTCGTGATCCGTTCCGGGGCCATCCATGGATTCTATTCCCAACAAGATCCTATATTCCCTATCATGTCTCATCATCTCATTATTAGTTTCTTTCTTCTGTCTCCGCTAGAGATTTCACCATCTCGCCCCATTTTCTGCCAGTCCATTTATTGAATGGCTATTTGCTGCTATTCCTTTTCCTGCAGAATAACAAAATGGATCTGATCAAATCTCCTCAAAAACAAAAACACAGGTTTAATTTTTACCTTTTCCTGCGGTGAGAGGTTTGGGAGATTTTTAAGTTTTCTTGTCTGGGGCATACAACATTTGGTTCTTACCCGATTTACGTCGTTTAAAATGGTCGGAAATCAATATGACAGATTCTTGTACAATTGTTCATCCCCATAAATGAACAAGTCCCCTGGATAGAAACTTGTTTTGTCTCCAAGGTTATGTTAAAAGGAAGACGTTTGGAGCAGGTCGTTGATATTATTGGGAAGATGTCTTACAGTAGATATTTTTATTAATTGATTTGGATCACATTGCCCAGAGAGTGAGATTTACGCAAGCGAAGGATGGAGATTCATTGGCAAAAAGATTGATTTTTTCCTTTGGTATATGGAGGAAGAAATCCAGGAGCGGAAGGAATGTTGAAAGGATATGGGATGAGTTGGATGATGCGATATATAATAAAATAAGAGGAAATGAACGAGAGAAAGGAGAGACGGTGCTATTACGTAGGATTGGAACAGTGTATTGCACCGTTCCGTACCTTGAGAAGCATCCCACGTTTGGAAATCTCCATCTCTGACCGCCAACACAATCCAATCTCCGTTGCTTCTCTGGACAGAATCTAAAGATCCGACTAGCTTGCAAAACGAGTCAAATCTTCCATTTATGTATGAATCCAAACTTCAGAGAAAATTAATTTTTTCAAAGTCTGGGAAGATTGATTTTTAGAGATTTCATTTGAAGATAATTTACACGACAGAACGGTAACAGACAATAAGGAATGCCATGATAGGGGTGAAGCATTCAGGGATTGGAAAACCCTGCAGAATTAAAAAAAACATTGGAAATGTTTGGAACAAACACATTTAATTGGTGAACGATATTGAAAACTTTTGCTCTACTCCGCCCACCCGTCTAATTCCTGTCATTCTCTATCCCAACTCTTGGGAATTGCAGAAAGACATTCAGCCTTTCCTTGTTAAATCTGCAGGTGTTTTCTGTAGTTTAATGAAATCAGGGTGCACTAGTACTGTCAAAAAGGCCTAGATCAACATGAAAGAGTAAAGCAATCGGATTTGTCAAAAAGGCTACTTCTGAGTTTGTTTTCCCTGCCAACATGAGGAGGGCAACGAGTTAAAAACGAATTACCTCTAACTCGGCCTTTTCTTTCTTATCAATGTGGTGGTCAATTATATTGTTTCAAACATTACTGCCGCTTGCCCTCTCACTAATTTTAAGAACCTATCCTTCCTCACCATCAATATTAAATTATTATTTCAAACATTACCATTGCTTGATGTTAAATTATCAATGTGGTGGTCAATTATTATTAAATTATCAATGTTTTAGATTCCTGTAGCCTTTTTTTACGAATTTGTACACGTCACTTGTGCCAAAGAATATACTCCTAAAGTAGTGGCTGTCCGTCGTTTTACCTCTGAAAAACTGCTCGTAGTGCCAAAAAAGTTGTCAGAGTGGGATTTCATCTTCCACTGGGTAGTGGGTACCAATACAATATATGACTGACTTGTATGAGGGGGAAAACATATGCATTCCTTATATGGACAATTAATATTAATACTTAAATACACTGAACAGAGATATCGAAATCAATAGCTGTTAATATTCACGGTCGAATGCACAATTTCACTTGGATTGACTGTATACAAGTTAACAAACTTGGCTTTCCAGATGCAATTCTGATCATCTTCAACATTTGTACGGTTTTTCAAATCAATTCCGGAAGCAGAGCCATTAGGACCCCAGGTCCTACATGAGCCAACAATTCTTGAGCTGCGATTCCACAGTCTCCCTGAAACTCGTCACCCTGGCTAAGCAGAAATGGGTACAGAGAGGGCTCATTCCGGGTCCCGCACTGACCCGACTCGTCTTCAGCAAGTAACAGATGGGCCCGCTTCCCACCCCTCTCCCCTGAACCACTAACCCCCACGCCTTCGTCGTCCTCTCCGTCCC
>JANTPZ010001277.1:0-23072 GCA_025593235.1 Vachellia pachyceras | reverse complement strand
ATGAAGATGCTTTCCCACGCTTTTGATAGCAATTTAGGGGGAAGAGACTTTGATGAGATTCTGTTTAGTCATTTTGCAGCACAGTTTAAGGAACAATACAACATTGATGTGTATTCTAATGTCAAGGCATGTATCAGGTTGCGCACTGCATGTGAGAAGTTGAAGAAAGTTTTGAGTGCAAATCATGAGGCAGCTTTAAACATTGAGTGCTTGATGGATGAAAAAGATGTCAAAGGCTTCATCAAGAGGGAGGAATTTGAGAAATTGGCATCAGGGTTATTGGAGAAGATTTGTGTTCCTTGCCATAAAGCATTGGTGGATGCAAGATTAACTGCAGACAGGATCCATTCTGTAGAGCTAGTTGGCTCGGGTTCTAGGATTCCTGCTATAGCTAGATTGTTAACTTCTCAATTCAAGAGAGAACCCAGCCGAACATTGAATGCAAGTGAATGTGTGGCTCGTGGCTGTGCTCTTCAGTGTGCAATGCTCAGTCCTGTTTTCCGTGTTAGAGAATATGAGGTTTGTAATACAGGACAAAAGATTGCTTTTACTATCTCTATTTTAATTCTTTTTGCAGCCATCCAAGGTCTGCTTCTTTTCCTGCATGCATCGAAAATTCTCACGCTTCATTTCTCAAAGATATCCTGTGCTATAGGCTTTCATCTTTGTTTATGGCATATTTTAGTGACTATGTTTTTTTTTTTACAGGTCCTGGATTTAAATCCATTCTCCATTGGACTTTCGTCAGATGATGGTCCAATTAGTGCAATGTCAAATGGCATACTTTTCCCAAAGGGCCAATCCATTCCAAGTGTTAAAATTCTGACATTTCACCGAAGTAGTTTGTTCCATTTGGAAGCGTTCTATGCTAATACAAATGAACTACCACCTGGGACATCCCCTAAAATTAGTTGCTTCACGGTATGCACTTGCACTACCCTTACTTTAAACATCTTACTAACGTGAAGGAGTTCAGATCTTCCTGGGGTGCAGGGGGTGTTTTGACTGACTTTCTTTGGCTACCCGGGGCCTGTTTCTCTATGTCCTATTTATTCATCTATTTTGGTTATGCGAAAGGCATGCAATACAGCAATATAGTGTCTATGAGATTGATGATTCTTATAGAACATTCTGATTTCTCAAGGGAAAAAAATTGCATTTGGTTGATGCCAGATTTGTTACCATGATCACTTCTAGGTTTCCACTTTTGTGGTGTAAAATTATTACAATCAATAATGTAGTTTAAAAGAAGTTGTACATATGTGTGTACAACCATCACCAAGATTTTGGTCTTATCGAGTCTCTAAGCATCAAAAACCATCACTTCATTTGGGCCTTGAGCTCATGCAAATCAACAAAATCCCCTTCTTTATTGCCCAACGAGGGATCGATCTCCTTACCAACTCCCCTGCTAAACTATCCCATGTTCTCATTTAAAGGTACAGTAGGGGCTTAGTTACAGAAATATTGTACCCTGAACGAACCTTCTTTACATGTGCATGTATACATTTGTGGTTGTGTATTTTGGAGGATGAGGAAGAAAATGCAATAGATTTAATATAATCTCAAACAATTAACCAAAATTGATCATGCAATAAAATGGCAAGCTATAATTTTTTATTTTATGTCTAATAATGTTCATTAAGAGTAAACATCTTTAACATTACAGAACCTTGATACCGCTATCCCTTGTCCTAGTCACCCTACATGTAGCATACATTAGTTGTTATGCTACCTTTGCATGCTTGCATCTTGTTGATTTCTTCAGGACTAGAGAGTAACGATACTGATTGGTTGCTAGACACTTCCATATTGTGTACCGCACTCTAGATGGAGCATGCATTTTTTCTTCTGCATGCTTTCTCCTTGTTATATACTTATGTATTTATTGGTCATTTCTATTCAGATTGGTCCTTTCCATGGATCCCATGGTGGTGGTAAGACAAAAGTTAAAGTTAGAGTTCAACTAAATCTGCATGGCATCGTCAGTGTTGAATCAGCTACAGTAAGTAAGAAGCCTCATTTTTATCTCTATACATTTTATGCTACTTTCAGAGCTATTGTGATGTGCATAAGCTTTTTCATGGTTGCAGTTGATTGAAGATCAGGTAGATGATAAGAAGGGCGATGATCATTCAAATACTGAATCAATGGATGTTGACCCAAGCACTGATGAGACAGTAGCAAATGATGTTGAGGATAGTAACAGCAGAAAGGATGAGTTTTCACGTAAATCTGTGAGTGTTATTGTCATCTCTCTCTCTCTCTCTCTCTCTCTGAGTTTATTTTTCTTGTATGAGAATTATACAATTAATTATTTTTTTTGTTCATTTATGATTCTGGTGCTAAATTTTTTCATAACTCTCTTATTGACTGATTTCTTCAACTTCTGTTGAGAGCATGTCTATGTTTTTCTCTATTTGGAGATGGATTGGATCACAGATATCATTCATATGAATTGGAACTTTGGAGTAAGTGAAAATTTTTGCTACTGTGCCTTTTCAGGCCGATTCTGCAAGAAAAGATAAAACTGCCAAAAGACATGTGCCCATGAGTGAGAACATCTATGGTGGAATGACCAAGGCTGAGATCTTGGAAGCTCATGAAAAAGAGCTCCTGTTGACTCAACAGGACAGAGCTGTGGAGCGGACCAAAGAAAAGAAGAATAGCTTGGAATCCTATATTTACGAGATGAGGAGTAAGGTACTTGCTTGTATTCATGAGATGTAAAAACATGACTTTTTTGTTATTCAGGGAACATTACTTGTGCAGTTATCCATTTCATCTACTGTGATATATAGTTCTGCCTCTCGTGGTCATAATTTCTTAATGCTGAGAGGTCTCTCTTTCATTTTTCTGAAACGTTAAGACTAAAAGTTTATCAAAAAAGATACTCTGTTGCGTAGATAGTGAAGTACTGGTTTTTGAGACTCTGTAGAGCGCCAAGCTGTGGATGCCATGAGTTACACACCTGTACCTTTCAAATTTTTGCATCTTTCTCCATGCTAATTGTCTTGTACAAGCATTTAAAATTTATGCTTCTATTTTCTTCATGTGTTTTCATCTGAATATAAATTATATAATTGCATATACGGACAGCTCTTTGACACCTACCGGAGCTTTGCGAGTGAGCAAGAGAGGGAGGGCATATCTAGGAGCCTGCAAGAGACTGAAGAGTGGCTTTATGAGGATGGTGATGATGAAACTGAGGTGGCTTACTACAAAAAACTAGAAGATATAAAGAAGGTTTAATTTTACTTCTCCAATGCTACTGGTTATCTTTTTATATCCATGCACTTTTGTCATCGTTATCATAAAATGTATTTCTAATTCCTGTAGCTTGTGGATCCAATTGAGAATCGGTATAAAGATGAAGAAGCAAGAGCGAAAGCTACAAGAGATCTATTGAAGTGCCTTGTGGATCACCGCAGGTCTGCGGATTCCCTCCTTCCCCAGGATAAAGAGTTGGTACGCTAATATACAAACTGGTAGATATTATAGCGAGTCAGCTCGTAAATCCATGTTTCAAGTATTATGACCCTGTTATTGTTTCAGATCATTAATGAGTGCAATAAGGCAGAGCAGTGGCTGAGAGAGAAATTACAGCAACAAGATTCATTGCCCAAGGACAATGACCCGATTTTATGGTCAAGTGATATTAAAAGCAAGGCAGAGGATTTGAGATTGTATGTCACTTGATCCCTGTTTCCCTGTTTGATACTCGCAATTTTCTGTTTGCATTGGTGATACTGCTAAGAAAATTTTCAGTGGTAAAATAATCTAAATCTTAGTGTCCTTACGTGCAATAGTAAAAATTCAACTTGAACGTTGCCAATCTCCAAATAGTCGCCATATACTAAAATGTAGGATAGTATTATACTGCCTCATGTTATAGATATAAGAGCTAGACAAAGAATTTACTTGGGTTCTAAATATAAAATTTTAACCTACTTCGTCTTTTAAATTTATGATTGTTTTATCAAAGTATACCTATTGATTTTTCATATTAAGAGGACTTCTATCAATGTTAGTTTTAATGTGCATGATTAAATAGGATATTTTAAAAAAATTAATAAATTTGTTACAAATAACTAATTAAATCAATTTCTTTAATATCTGTAAATTAGTTATATAACTTATATGAAGGATTGGATATAGTGTGTATATATACACACAGAAAAAAAGCATTGTTGTGCTCACCTACATGTCGGTCATCATGATTTTATTTCAAATTATGATCAACGTTATACTTTCGTGGCTGTCAGGTTGTGCCAACAGGTGCTGGGATCCAAGGGTTCCTCAAAAAATCCAGAGGACAAGGACAAAGACAAGCCACATACTTCCAGTCACTTTTGATGAATCTCTTGACATTGATAGGCAAAGACATAAATTTTCATTATACTTCTGACCAAATTAATGTTATTTCTTTTCTGGTTTTTTTTCTTTGGTCTTTCGGTTCTGGAAAATGAAAAGGTTGAAGTAGGTGAAGTGATTAGATCATATATGGGTTAATATTTGTGTGTTCTAAGGCTTGCAAGTCATTCTTGTGTTTTCTCATTTCTGTTGTCGGCACATTAGTAGTGTTCATTGTATCTTTTGCTGGTGTCCATAACCAGTTGAGCAAATTCTTGGTGACAAAGTTATGAATAAAACTGTGCTTATACTATTAAGGATTATGTATGATGAGTATTTGAGAAAAATATTATTCAGCCTTGCCTTTGATCTTTTACGAAAGAGTTAGATATAATTTGCAAATATTAAAAAAATTAAGTTAATTATTTGTAATAAATATGTATTAGATCTTCTGAAATATAATTTTTTGATCATGTGCACGGTAAAATACCTTTGATGCAATGAAGAGGGATTTTTTTTATAGGATTATAAATTTGAAAAATAAAGTGGATTGAGGCAATATATTTAGGATGTGGGATAAATATTTTCTATCTTTACCATAGGACTCCAGTGAATTGCGGATGAATCAACGCCTTCCATAGCAATAGCACGAATCCCTGGTAGAATCGGACACTTCAAAGAAAATGGTTATTGAGCCACTGCTTCGAGTATCCAGGAATTCTTACCTTCAAAGTTCAGTTTATTTTTGGATTTCTCTATGTTTTAAATTTTTTATTTATCAAATAATAATTTCACAAGATTGAGCTTTTTTATTTTTTAACAAAAAAAATCATTTTTATAGAACCAAAATGGAATCTTTTTCTCTCGGCAACAAATACCTTTGGATCTGATTATCCCCCGTCAAAACATTACATGCATGCATGTGCGTGGATTAACGTATTAGAAGAGAATGGCGTCAATACTCTACATTAAATGCAAAGGTAGGTACATATATGGCTAATATAGTAAAACAGACTCAGCATTATTTTGAAGTTCATATGGTAAGGACCACTCTAAATTACATAATTTTTAAAAAAAATCTTAATAAAAATATGAAAGCAAAGTGCAAAGTTCTCTCTGGCAAAAAAATAGCGCTTCTTTTCTATGATTATCGCGTGTTAACAATTCCAAAGAATGTTCCACGGAATAAAAACACGATTCTAAGCAATATAGGACCCTAGAGTCATAGCGAGAGGCACTTCTGAAGAGAATACACGAGGGATGCTTTATATATATATATATATATTCATTTATGTAATCTGGTTTTTCTTTCCTCCAATTGCCTACCTGACTTTATCTACCTTAGTATATCAAGTCCATTGACGATATGTCTGTACTTCACGTTCTCAACGGGATCACAAATCAAACCAAAACCACTGGATTTGCCACCTCCGACTCTAAAGGGTGTTGGGAATTTGAAGATAGATCTTAACTTCATACACTCCTCCCAGTTTCTTTTAAACCTTGGTCCCCCTGGATTAAGATATCAATGACGAATTGCTATTTAGACAAAAGCCCATTGATTATCACCTCTCTGGCTTGCATGTCAACTCTGTCTGCCTTGAAACTGTAAAGTCCAGTTATTATCATCAGGAAAATTCAACATCCCGTATGTCCACGTCTGGAAATATACATGCATGAGATGAAATTTCTGACAATCAATGGCATTAGTCCATCTTTGTTGGCAACGGGTGACCAGCAGGACCACATAATTCTAAAATTTACAGAACCACTTGGGTAGCTCCAGAATTAACTTGGCATACGGAATTCAGTTAACATAAAATAAATGGCCTAGACGACAAGGAACTGCTCGTGAGAATTTTATCCTGGTAACTTCACCAAGTAACAAGAGCCCCAAATCAGTTTCCTCACGTAATGTTTGATTAACTAGCTCTGTTTGCCAATTTCCTCAACACATGACATAAGAACAAGGTGGTATTTGAACCAAACTTTGCCATGAGATCTGAATTATGTACAAAATGTAGGAAAGCCAGATAGGAACCAACGCCTTTAGACCAGGATTCATTTAGTTTTCTTCTTGGCACTGGTTTTCTTTTTTGATTTTTTGAATCCTGATCCACTTTCCTGCAAAATTCAAAGTCATTCAGAGATAGATCTCCAACAAATACAACAATCGCTCGAGGATGGAATTCATATTTACCCTCCGATAGTGCCTATAAGCAGCTTGGCCTGTCAATTCCTGCCCATCTTTGGTGACATATACCTGAAATGGATAGAGGATCAAGATCCCATGTAATATGCCAAAATATGCTTTGAACTAGTAATCGTATATTTCAGCCCTTCACTTCATACAACAATATTTCCTCCAAAGGAAAAAAATCATGATATGCGATAATCCTACATTTCACTATGTCTGTTATTATCCTGAACAGCATGCAAGAAGTCTTTTCTTCACATGACAATTATAGAGGTACCATTTTTTCAATCAATCAGTAGGCATCATTTCTATGGCCTGCATGTGCCATCAGTCAAGCGAATAAAAAATATGAGTATGAGTCTGGACTTACCTTTCTTCCATCTGATGCTGTAGACCAATGCCCCGCAGACTTGCCCTTTGCTTGAACACGTCTTCTGCCAGCATCCTTTGGCATATTGGCACAGTTCTTTGGTTCCACCCAATTTGCAGAAGTATGCAAGATTTCTGAGGAATTAAGCGTATTTGCTTTACTTTTTCCTTTTGACATAGTTTTCGTGTTACTTTTTCTGGTTACTTTCCTCTTGGAAGATTCCCCACCACATAAAGAATTAATTTTCGGAGTCATCCAGCCCCCGGAAGCATGAAAAGGTTCTTCAACAGTCACTTCTTTTCGTTTAGTTCTTCCCTTAGTTGAACTTTCCTCAATGTGTCCATTCCGAACTTCCTTCTTTCTGGAAGTTTCTCCATTGCTAAATTGTCCCCTGAAATCAAAATAAACCCATAATGCATCATAACCTGCAGAAATTAATCTCATTGTTAAAGCTAATATCAAAAGATGTTAATGGCCAGATAAAAAGTTAACAGAATTTACATGTAATCAATATGTGATGCATTAGGTTGGCAATTCACTTTGTCAACACCTAGTGGATAAAAATTGCACAGGCGACTCCGAACTAATTGCCTAATTCTTGGATCCTTGTGGAAAAAATATTGATGAGCTGGAGGAGATGGATAAGCTGAATTCCATATTTGTTCATCCCTTAGACAGCTGGTGGACTTTGCAGATACTGATGTTTCCACTTCTTTGTCCTTTGCAGAATGGAAGTATTCTTCACAAAACTCATTCAGTGCAGGTGTTGGAATTGAAAAACTCTTCACAGGAGAGAAATCTTTCCATTGATCGTGATTTTGGTGCATCTTAAATGACGATTTTCTACTTTGGTCAAAAGACGTTACAAATTCACTTGGCTTACTTGTTGGTTCCTTGAAGCAAGGATCAATCATGTGGGCACCACTGACATCTTCACTTACAGGGTCATCAGAATCAGAGTCAGAATCAAGTAACTGAAACCTACGAAGAGGACTAGTTGTCAACTTTGGAAACATTAACCCACTCTGGCCCATCTCCAACGTAGCAGAACCTAGGACACCTGAAGCTTCTTTTATTTTTCTTTCTTTACAGTTTCTGGATGAATGAGTAGTTAAAACTCCAGATCCATTCAACGACACTTTAGAACTGCTACACAAAGGTTGATTCCATTTTGATGGATGTGCTTTAACTGATACGGAAGAAACACAGTAAATTTAGTAACAAATAAAGCATACGCAAATCAAAATATGATTTGAAATTTGTATACAGAGGAGCAACTATAATGCAAGGACTGAAATATGGGATTTATTAAAACATATCCAGAAACAGATGTTTCAGTCGATAGGGTTTGGTTTTTGACTGGAATTAAATATGATGATAACTTATATGGTTGCATCTCTTGATGACCTAAATTATTATAAAGTATAGACAACTAGAGAGACCCAATTACTTGAACTAATGAAGTAGTTCTTCTTTCTTGCCATTTCGAACCTCTAACCATTTGGTTAAATGCCCAGTGCACAAACCAAATGGCCAGAAGTGATTTTGGCAACTAATGAAGTAGTTCTTAAATCATCCATTCTTGTACAAGTGAGCATGCCACTATTACAGGACACACAACAGGGACCAAGCTCATTCTGGAATCTCAAAACTATTAGCATCTTTTCACCATCTGCTTTTGGCCTTTTCCAAAACGCTTAATAGGATTTTCTTAATATCCGTCTTATAGTCAGAAATTCTGGCGCTGAACTAAATCCTGTCATATTTTTAAAATATAACCCCGAACCAAAATAATGAAACCCAAAATCAAAGGAAAGAGATATTCCCAGCCCACATCTTCTCGTTCTGGAAGCTAGTAAGTTCAGTTCGAAGCATCTATAAATCCAATGAGATTTCTTTCAACATTTTCTCTACCTCCCCCTGACTATCTAAAAAGACCGATAAATGCACAACAAATTACAAACCAAGCCCAATCAAGGGAACCTCCTCTTTTGAAAAACATCATTACGAAATCCAAAAATAAGAAGATTGGATAGAAAAGAGATGTAACAAGATACAAGCTGTTACCGTGAAGGTCTTCCTCATCAGAGAACTCCTCGATATCACCATCACCTTCACAACCCGATTGCAGCCTCCCCTCCTGCCTCTGAACGGAAGACGACACCCCATCACCTGGTCCTCGGCGTAGCCGCTTCAGAATCCGAGGTGGTGGGTCAGGAGCCAAATCCGGATCAGAGTCAGCCACATCGGGGCCGAAGGCTTTCTCATCCTCTCCGCGCGCCGAAGCGCGGGGGGTACTGAGAGTAGAACAAGGAGCTGATTCATCGACAGCATGATCCAAATCAAGACCGAGAGAGAAAGAAGGAAATTCACAATCTTCCATCGCTGCAGAATTCCTCGGAAGGGGAATTGAAACATGAAATGGAAACGAAGAATCCGAAGAGTTGGGTTTTGAATTTGAGATGAAAATGGAGGGAATCGATGGAAGTGGAATAGTTTGGCGGGTCAGTGAACGAGGGTTTGGGTGAATGTGAACGCGAACGCGGGTAAGCCAGTTGGATCCGGTTCGTCCGGATTGGTGGGAATATGTTATTTAAGAAAATATCATTTTAAATACAATTTATAATTTAAATATAAATATATACACAGACGCAAATATAACATCGAACCGTTGTTATGTAGTAAAAAATTGTATTTCATTTTTATGTTAAATTAACTAAATTTCTGATGATTAGATAGGGGAATAACACTACAAACATAGAAGAAAGATAGGCCTTGTTTGGTACACGGCGTTGAATTTTGATGGATTGAAAATGTGGATGGGAGTGGGAGTGGGAGTGGGAGTGGCCGATTGGGGCTGGAATTGGTACATCCGTACATGTTTAGAATATAGTGTACTTATTTAGAAACATTTAACTCCCACTATTTTTACTCAACCAATGTAAGTATGTTAAGGTGTTTTTCCGTTTTATGGGACAATCTGTTCCACATATTTACATTGGCTTGCGTAAAAGTACTTCTCTACCGTTTCCCAAACGGACCCAACATTTTTCATCATTTTAACCCAAATATACAAACTTTTTTTAAAAAAAATATTTTCCATTTTAGAGCTTTTAAATAATTTTAATTTTAAACTTTTGATGGGTATCATTATATTTTCTTATGCATGTTCAATTTGTTCAGAATAAGTTATCTCTACTTCAATATTTATTTGTTTACTTGTAAGAACTCAACTTTTGTCAACAACATATAATAAATAATGCCATGAATATACGATACTTTTAGACCATTAAATTTAATATATCTTGCATACAAAATGATCATAGAAAAAAATTAATGATTTTAAAATCATTTGAGCATTCAATAACTCCATTATAAGTAAATTGCAAAATCTTTCATTCGTTCATGTGTGTATTTTATATGTAACTCACCTACTTTTACTAACTTATAATTTTATGATTCTTTGCATATCATGTAAATTAATGTTGATTTGTACCCTCTCCTCCCATCCTAAATAAAATTCTGGTCCTAAATATAAAATTGAAGAGAGTAGTACTTATAAATGTATTATATTCATATGTGCATTTCATCATATTATCCGTGTCATTGGAACACTAATTATCCTTGTCTTTTCCTACAGTCAGTCAAATTATATAACCACTCTTGCTCAAAAGAAACCATAATGCAGAGAGGAAGGAATACCAATGCCATTATGCATGATAATCTAATTTCTCATTGATGTATCTGTCCTCAGACATAAATTATATACTAAAAGCAACATGCTTCCCTAACATTTCGCCAAGACCCTGCACAAAATCAAGACGGATTACAAAACAGGCTATTTCCCAACACAGATATTATTCCATTGTATTGAGGCAAATTAGGCACAATGGGATTGGAAAATATTATCTGCTCAGTGCCCTAGAATAAGACATTTTGAAGAACCAAGGCGTGATATGGCCACAGTCCGAGGTGGGAAATGTTGAGTCTTATTCATGGTCCTTCTTCACCCCTTGCAGCAGCTTCCAGCAGATGCCTGTACTTTCCATAGTGCTACATTAAATGAACTGCTTCCTTCTTCCTGCTTCTCATCGATCATTTGAGTTCTAATGGCGAGCAAATTCTGCCTTTCCTTAAACTCTAGATCTTCTGTTTGAGAACATGGCGCAATTGGAGTTTCTGGCTTTCCATCCGAGCCTCCAAAAGCCTGGCTTTCAGACTATTCTTCTGCATACTGCGAGGAATGCATCCCTTAATACCTCGATGTGCGTGTGGATTTCCTGACTCGGGGGAACTCAACTGGCATAGAAGATCTCTGGGGCTCAACCCACCTTTACCAGATCCCCGATCAGGAGATAGGCCCCCACAAGATAACCTTCCATTTGAAAGCCTACCATTCACGGCGTCCACAGAGACTATTTTGTAGTTTTCCCCATTGTTTGGGCATGACTTCCAAATCCTTGCTGTGGATGAGACCTTTTTTGTTTGCTTAGTTGGTGGAACCGAGCAGACTTCACTGATTTCAGTAACTGGCGTCTCATCACCATTTTCTTCCCATTCCAGCACACCTCCCGACACGTTACTCACTCGGTGATTCTTGTTCACAGAGGAAGCACTACCTTCTGGTGAATAACTTGAGCCCTGATCCTCAATATGACTCACAGTTTCCCATCCACTTTCATCCTCTATCTCTCCGTAATCGTCCGTGTATAAATCTGGACGTCTCTGAATGGTATCCTTAGCTATCATGTTGGCTTCAGGGCTCACTGTGTGAATCTTTGAGGCATGACTAGCAGGAGAATAAGCAACACAAGGTTCAATCTCCCTTTCAGCAGGTTCACCACCGTTTACTTCTTCAAATATGGCAAAAATGTCATCTGGATTAGGGGGTTCATATGAAAATCCCTTGATATCCTGTATGTTCACTGCAGCTGCAGCCTGTCGAAGGGACTGTGCCTCTCTCATCTCCTTTGGATTAAAGTCTGCACCTCTTGACTTCAAAAAATGTTCTAAATCTACAACAAGTTTATTCATCTGTGAGTATTTCTGTTCAAGAGCAACTTTTGCATCTACTAACTTCATTTGAACACGTTCTTCGCGCCATACTTCAGCCATCTGTAACATCTTCCTCTCATCTTCCACTTCTTCTCTAAGTTTCATATATTCTCTTTTCAATGCTTCATTTTCAGCCTTGCCTTCTCCAATCTCTTTAGCAAGCTCATCACATATTTCCTCAATCGATACTCTGGCCTTTCTTTCCTTCTCATAATCTTGCATATAACGCTTAATTGACAATTTGGCATCTGCCAATTCATTCACTAACCTTGAATTGAGAATTTCAGTCCTCTGGCGACTTTTCCTTTCTCGGTTTAATTCTGCTTTAATGTCATCAATGTATACACGAATTTTCTCATGTTCTCTGCTTCTCCATGATGCCCTTTCCTCGCTTACTTTCCTCAAGAAATGCTCAATTTTCTTTTTTGAGGTGTGATGCTCAGTCTCAAGCTCCTGAATGCGTGCTCGAGCCTGCTCAAGTTTGGCTTCAAGAGCAGAAACAACAGATACAGGACTCACCTTTTGATCAAGAAGTTTCATTTGGTTGTAGATATGTTGCGCCTCATCAGGGGTTTTCAAGCAAACAGGATCCCACTTTGTTGCCCCCTCCATCGCAGAGTTGGAAAGATGAAAAGATGGCTCAAGCTGAAAATTTGAGGGATTAAGGTTAGCATTTCAAGCTTCTTAATATACCCAAAAAAAAATCCTCTTACGGTTGATATTTTAAATGCTACTTTCAAAATGTGAGCTTACATTAAAAAAAAAGTGCGATAACAATCCATGCTCTTCTACCAAAATCTCAATGAACATTACACATCGTGAATCTAAGCAACACTCAAAATGTCATTGAAAAAATTCCAAGGAATGTTGTTCCACCAGATGCTCTTATATATCATTTCTACTAGTCCATTCAAAGCTTCAATTAGGGATTATTGTCATGTCAAACTCTAATTGCGTGTGTGTACACACGCACATGAACAAGTCCTTAATGTATAACTGCACATTGTTGTGATATTATGAATAGATGCACATCGCAAGCCTAATCATTAGTTTACACAAAGCATAAACTA
The DNA here is from genome assembly GCA_025593235.1 of Vachellia pachyceras. NCBI lineage: Eukaryota > Viridiplantae > Streptophyta > Magnoliopsida > Fabales > Fabaceae > Vachellia > Vachellia pachyceras. Next base: position 10,027 of record JANTPZ010001277.1, on the reverse strand, counting down.
ATGATTAAAACCGGCCATCACATGGGCGAGGGAATCTCAATGCAGACTAGAAGGAAATTGTGACTTCAGTCTCAACACCAACACGGTCTTCACTCAATAATCTACAAGAACAAAAACTATTAACACTTTCAGTGGTTCAATTAAGAAATAAAAATACCATACCTCACACGAGTGTCCACTCTTTTCACCGATGATGGAACAGGCACTTTGTGATAGATTGTTCAGATCAGAACCATTGGTAACGCCATCTTGATGATTGAGAAACCGGTGGCCTCCACAGCCAATTCCATGCTGTTGATGGGTAAAAACCACTATGAGTATGCAGATGATGCTAATCACATCGACCATTATGGCACTTGAATAACAAGAAGTAAGGAAAAGAAATTCTCTAATATTAATAGAAATGCTTTGATATTTAAAAATAGGTCCTAGTGCATAAAGGATGCAGAAAAAGGACGCAAATGAAGTCTACATTATAAAATGTATCTACACAAATTAATTGGAAGGACAACAACTGGAGATAACAAACATCGAGTGATGGGAAAAAGGATATTTCATAAAAATCAAGTAAAATATAGGGTTGCCTATGTTCACAGGTATACCCTAATTGCATTTTAAGAAACATTAAAGAACAGTAAGGTCGTAACTCGTAAATTTTTTAGTTGGACTCGAAATCAATGAACAAGGTATGGCTTTTTAAGCTCGAAAAGGCAGCTGAATATCTTCCTCTCGAAGTCTAATGTATGACAAAACATAAAAAGGAGCTTGAAGAATGATGGTAAAGATCTAATCTCAAAAGTCAACCGTAGACTTCAACACTAAGCAACAATCAAATCAGCCAGAAAAATTCTTGAATACATTCACTCCCAATGATGAGACTATGATGCGGATAAATTAGCTCAATGATGCAAAACAGAACTTCAATCACAAACAGTTAATGCAAGAAACGTAGGCATGTGAATGAATACTGCGGATCTATAGTAAACAAAAAACAAATCCAAAAGCAATACTGAAGCTACCTGAAGTCCGGACCTAGCCGGCACTATCTCCGGCTGCTGCAACCGCCACAGCCCAGCGGCGATCTTCCTCGCTGACACGCTCGCTTCCCTTTGTATCTTGCCTTTAGCTCTCCTGCCGCAGCCAGCATCCGACTTCACATCCTCTTCAAGTGGATCGTCCTTCTTGCCTTTGTCATCGGTCTTCCACTTCAGTAAAGGGGTTTCGGGTCGGGTCCGTCGACCCAAGGGAGCACCATTTCTCCTTAACCGGGCCAATGGGGTTCTGGGTTTTCGTCGGTGATACACCTTGGGAGGCTGAAGATCTGAGTCAGGTGATTCGTTTCGAGTCCTAGAAGGAATATTCTCCAAACATTTTGGTGGATGTTGAGACTTTCCTGAAACTTTCATCCTCTCCGGCAAGTGTGGGCCACTCAGATATCCAGATAGAGTATTGCTTCTTGCATAGATATCCCCAGAGATAAAGCAAGAAAGATAGATATGGAGACAAAGAGAGAGAGAGAGCGAAACAGAACGAAAATCTGTGTTAGTGATGCAGCTTGTGAAGTGTGTACGAGTGTGAGTCTGTGACAACACGAGAAAGTACAGAGAGAAAGGGAGAGGGAGAGAGGGACGCTCTGCCTCAGCAAGAAAGAGGGAGGGTGGAGGGGTGGCGTGCTTCAGGTATTGGCTGAGAAAACGATGCATCGGATACAGAATACGCAAGTATTTCCGTATGTTTATACGGTCAACGTATCTCTTACAAGTATTCTTCTTCTTTTTTCCTTGGGATGAAATTAGTAAATTAGTACGATCTAATTTGGTCCTTGCCTGTGGAACGAAACGACGTCGTATGCTTCGCCAGAAGATACGTTATGATTTGAACTTATCATCGCCACGCCAGGGAATCTGCCTTGTTTCAATGATAAAATAATTTCAAAACCTTTTTTATTATATCTTTTTTTTCCATGACCTGTTTTTTTTAGTTTATAAGTTTTCATTAATAAATAATCTCATAATTTATATCCGATTTCTAAATTCCAATGAGAAAAGTTCATGCTGTCAACAATTTTAAAAAAAAAATTAAAATAGAATCCAATGGATAATTGTTCATCGAACCACAGAAAGTTCATATCTGTCTAATTGATTAAATATGCTACAAATAAATTTGTCTAGAAGGTACTAGTTCTTTCGATTATTAATATAATAACCAGTTGAATTTATTAGAAACTAAGGAAGTTAAACAAATTGATATACCTATCATTTTCTCAAATTAATTTAACTGACTTATAAACTAATTTATAGTTTAATGGAGTTAACCAAAACATATATTAAGAATAAGAGTTTGACTTAAATTAATGATTTACATATAGGAATATTTATAGGAAGTGATTCCCGATCACGTTACACGTAAATTAAAAAAAAACTTCTTTTATTTTAGAATCCATAAAATTATTTTTTCAACGGATTCCTAAACACGCACTGTGAAATAAGAAATAAGGAGAATGGCCAAACAGTTAAGAATTTCAACGCTAAAATTAGCTTATTAAAGTTACATAATGACCCTTTTGAAATATTTTCCATAGGAAATACTTGATGCATGGTGCTTCTTTTGCATGATGGAGAGCTTTGCAATTTTAAATTTAAACAATTTCCATATAATAAGAACATTTACAAATAAAACTCAAGTTGACTGATAACCTTTTAAATAATTGTTTATTAACCTATAAAAATCTCATTAAATTACTTCTTTGTTTTGAAATGACATGGGCTTCTTGAATTATAGCGCGAAATTTATATAAATCACTCCTTTAGCTCTATTTATAAAATAGAGAGGGTACTTTTGTCGTATTATTTTTGTTGTCACACTATAAAGCATGTTAAATATATAATTTTACCTTTAGTTAATTATAGACTTTGTTTTGAAGGGATATATTGTATATTTAATATAAATGAAGTTGAAAATATGTTAAATTTAAAGTAGGGTTAATGAGGATTATTTTTTTTTTCATAATTTCGGTTAAGCATGTAAAAAACAACTTACGAAGAAGATTAAAGAAGTATGTTCCTCAAAGAAGACTTGATAAAAAATGGCTCCGTTTGACAAAGCTTTTCAGGAGCATAAAACACGTTTAATAGTGTTTTTCCGTAAAACAAGATGATCTCCTTCACATATTTGCATCGGCTTGTGTAAAAATATTTATCTACCGCTTTTTCTAAATGAGCCAAATATATATTTAGAAAAGTGCTTTCTGTTAAACTTTAATAGTAGGAGGAGTTTGGGAGAATTACCCAGAGGTCTCAAGTAAATGAATGTGTTACAAAATGGTTTCAAGAGGTTGTTAATGACAAGTCAACAAGCACCATTTACAAGTGAAGCAGCTACCATTTACAACCTATTAGTACCATTTTGTAACACATTCCCTTACTTGGGACCTCTAGATAGACATGAAAACAGGTCAGGCCAGGCCAGGCTTTGATTAAATAGGCCTAAGCCTGTAATGAAGATATTGACTCTGAATCTGAGCCTGAGCCTGAATGTAGGTTTTTTAGGCTCATACCTGAGCCTTCAAATGGCTTAGTAAGGCCTGAAGCCTTTTTAGAGAACTCAATATAATGCAGGCCTCTAAAAAGGCCTCAAAGGTAGGCTTTAAGCCTACTATACTTATTGTATATAAGTTTTTAATATAAAAATTGTACATAAAAATAATTATATTTATTTTATATATAAATAGTTCTTGTCTTTAAATAGGCATGAGCCTGACCTTTTTAATAAATAGGTTAGGCCAGACTAGGCCTTAAACAGGCCAGGTCGTAGGTCACATGATAGGGGCCTGGTCTATTCCTACCCCTACCTCTGGGTAGTTCCCCCGAGGATTTTAAACCACTAGACTACTAGATATGGAGTCTGAACCTGTGATAGTAACCCAAAAAAAAAATTTAAGAGAGCGTTTGGGCTCTCCAAACATATGTTTTTTTGTAAATTGAGATAATTTTATTTACATATTTACCTTGTAATCAAACAAAAGGTTGTGTGTTCAATCCTCCGTATGTGTACGATGAATGCGTAGATAGTGTGCATATTTGGAAAATACTTTTTTTCAACAGTGCACACAAAGCAAAATAAAAATATTTCAAAATTTATAAAAAGTATATCAAAATTCATAAAATCATTTCATTATTCGTAACTTCTTTTTTTCAATGGATTCTCAAACATCCACAGCAGTGGCATCATGTGGCCAAGGAGGATAGAAAGAAGAGTTTGCAGAAGTAGGGGTTAAGCAGGGGATCACGCGCAACAAGAGAGCGTGGGGTTGTCGTAGATATCGTGGAAAACAATTGGTGGATGAAGGGCTTGAATTGAATGAGCAATAAATAATTGTGTACTGAGGAGGGAGCAGCGTCAGCCTCGTCTCTTTCCCTCTTCTGTTTGTTCCCTTCCACGATCTAGTATCCTCCGTAAAAGGCATCCAAGGGACATTCCACGTGTCGCCCCTGCACGCCCCTCTCATGTACGACAAACCCGGAGCCCACGGCCTCACATGGGCCTCCGTATTTAAGATGCCCCCCTCGCACACAGCCTTGCCTTCAATAATTTTAACCAATCAAAGTATTCACATTCTTTCCAAATTACTTATATATCGCACACAAGCACTATGTGCTTATTTGGTAACGTTTAACTTGTAGTCATAAGTACATTCAACAGTGTTTTTCCGTAAAATGAAACAATCTCCTCCACATATTTGTCTCGACTTGTGTGAATAAGCTTATAAATACTTCTCTACCGCTTTGTCAAACGGACATATAAATAATTTTCGTCATATTTCATGGAGATTAAAAAATTTTCAACCCATCAATTATACCTTAAAATTAATAAACCCTTTAACTCTATCCTTATTTAATATCCAATATAATATAGGAGAAAAGTCAACACATGATAAATAACGGTAAAATAGTATATTCACATAAAAAATTTAATGATGTGATTCGTAAATATGTTCAAATAAAGCATTTTCTATATAGTATAAATAATGGGGTTGTTTGTTAAAGCGTTTGGAAAAGTCAAACGCATGTTCAACAGTATTTTTTCGTAAAACGAGATAATCTCCTTCATATATTTACCTCGTCTTACGTAAAAATACTTCTCTACCACGTTCTCAAACAGGTACAATACCCGATAAGTATGATGCTGTTTAAAAAAGGAGTTAGGACTTGATCTATACAGTCTTACTTTTCATTTAATCTAATCTAAACGATGTGGGTAACGGCTATCTAATCCCAACTTAGCTCTCTAAAAAGGTCAATTTATTGTAATTATTATTTATGTGTTTTGGTGGTGCGGTTGCATGAAAAGGCAAGAAAAAGGGGTTGTGATGAAATCCACAAGATCTCCACAGAAACTGTGGGCCATGCCTCATCATGGGTCCGGCTCTTCATAAATAATCATTAGACTTCCGATATAATAATAATAACAATAATAATAACAATAATAAATACCCTTTGGAGGGAATTAAAAAAAACAAGTTCATTTAGTTGTTTGTAAATATTATGTGTTGGTTTTCAAAAATATCCATTCTAACTATTTGCATCAAAAACTCTTTTAATATGTGCAACTAATAGGAACATATTAGAGAAAGAAATTATAACAATATAATGAGAGAGACAATATGGATTATCATCTTGCATTTGGGATCAAAATAAATTCATCTACCAACTTTCATATTTAGGATAAGTGTTGCTATTTTAAACTTCAGATTCAAATTACAGTTCCAAAGGCAATGCACTCACACATCAATTGCAAATTTACAGTCCCCACATCAATTAAACTGAGTGTATTGCAATACACTTATTATTATTATCCATTAAAAAACAATTTCTATTATATGTAGTCCATCCCATCCTACATACAAGTTAGAAATAACTTAATTGCATAGACTGAAATACTGGTTAAAAACAACAAATATGCAAGAAATATAACTTTTTGGAAAAGAAAATGAGTAGCAAGAAAGAAAGATAAAGAATGAGTGAAACATAAATGACAGAAATATGCAATTAATTAAAAATAAAAATAGAAAAAGTAAGGAGAAATTACCAAGCTTCCAAAGAAATGACTTCATCACCACAAAAATTTCAATAACAAGCTAATAACAAACATCTTTGCTACCCCCTTAAACTTTTAGGTGACTAAATACGAATCTTAATAGTAATTCTCCAAAAACCAGCTCTGTCCTAAAAATTGTTAACTTATATTTAGGGTAAGAGGTAGTAAGTTCTTAGGCAAGGGAGATGCTCCTATAAACCAATAACAAGGTGGCACCTACAATAAATTCAATTTATTGCTTTGTTCCTCAAGGGACTATTCCCTTTTCAAAGTACCACAGTAAATTGCATGAAAAAAGTCAAGCCTAAAAATGAATTCATGAAACTGACATAACAACTCACTTGCATTCACACCTCATGCATCTATCTAGACTCCCATCGTTTTCAATTCCAGACTTTTTTCTCACCTCATCTCTATTTCTCTCTCACACGCCATTACCAAAACATTAAATAGGTTCTCAAATAACACTGCATTCCCATTCTCAGCTTCTCACTGGCCGAAAAAAGAAACAAGAACTTCAACTATTGCACACCAATAATAGCTTGTCACACATTATCATCTCTACAAGATCGATTTTATGACCCATCACAAACTACACAATCCAGGAGGAATGTTTCAGAAGCTCTATGAATATAATATTAACAGATACTCACTATCACTAAAGCTATAGACAGACATTCAGCATGAAGGTCTGAACCGGTACTTTTGCTAGTCATTGTAACATAATCATAACATTAGCCATAGCATCGAATTGGATCATTGCACCCTTTAGCAGCAGACTGCTTGAAACCGAACCTGCCTCCCTTCTCGAGGTATTGTTGATGGTATTCTTCTGCCCGGTAGAACTTCTTGGCAGGGAGAATCTCCGTGACGATCTTCCTGTTCAACTTCTGCTGCTGTCTTTCCAGCGTCTCTAGGGCTGCCTTCTCTTGTTCAGGAGTGTAATAGTATATTCCAGATCTGTATTGTGTTCCCACATCATTCCCCTGTCACACATCAAGATTAGAGTGCCATTAAGAGGTTGAACCACCGTCTGGCAGCATTTCATCATCATATGTTTGGCATACATAAATATTTTTGACACATACGTGAAAGGATTTTCTGAGGCAAAGGAAGCAAGCTACTGAAAATTCGAAATGTTGACTTAAAACATGTGTAGTAACTTCAAGCGTATACAAACAAAAATGCATTTAAACACAAAAATTAAAGACGTGCCCAAAAAAAAAAACAAAAGCACAACTGCAAGCCTAGAAGGCTATATCAACAGAAACAATCAATATCAAATCACAGCCTCGCACAAAAACGACAATAAATCAAATTTTTTTAGCATATCAATCCCTTAAAGTAGATAATTCATGAAGCTAACCAAAACCACGCCTGTTCACAGTCCACAATCTCTACTATAACACGCATCAGCAGACTCCAGACATCCCACTTGAAATTCAAAGTGCATCTAACTCAATTACCAGACCAATTCCATCAATCACAACAAGGTTTATGGAACAAAAGGAAAAAGCTCTACTATACCTGTCGATTCAGAGTCGTAGGATCATGCTTATCCCAGAACACATCAAGCAAGGTGTCATAGCTACACTCTTTGGGGTCATATTGGACCCTGACGACCTCTGAGTGGTTTGTGGTGCCAGTACAAATATCCTCATAGGTTGGTTTGTGCAAATATCCCTGGCTGTATCCAACCTCAGTCTTAGTTACCCCAGGCACCCTCTGAAAGACCAATTCAACACCCCAAAAGCAACCAGCACCAAACTGGGCAAACTGCTGGCCTGGCGCAGGTATGTCATCATCTGGACCCTGAGGAATTGAAGAATCCATATTCTCAGGAGCCCTCATGCTACCAAACCCAAGTCTGCTCAACAAATTCATAGAGGGCTTGCAAACAGCAACACGCTGGTGAGTTTGAGGGGAGGAGAAAATACGCTTGGAAGAGAATCTAGAAACTGAAGGGAGGAACTTGGTTTTGGTAGAACTGGAAATCGATGATGAGATAAACACCAGAATTGAGCTAGACGCGGAGGTACAACTGCTGCCAGTTGCTGACAAGAGTTTGAACAAGATAAGCTTTCTGTTCTAGAAGATATTATCAAAACTAAAATGCCACTGCATAAATGAACCCAAAAAGACATGAAGAGCCATGGCAAGTTGAGGCAGTGCAACTGCTGCTGATTGCTGCTAAAAGCTTGGAAAAACTAAGCTTCCATTTGTAGAAGATAGAATAAAAAATTACTATGCCTTTATGCCCGTGGGAATAAACCCCAAAGAAGTAACAAAACTACCAAGTGAACATGCGAAGGAAACTAATGATGCAGCTCATAAAATCATATTTGACTGCATAAAGAGTATTTACGATTACTTTATGTAAGAAAATGGAATACAGTGAGAGCTTAAATAATCGAAAAGATTACACACATCTAAAAAGGATAAAACTAACATTTTCACCAAAAAAAAAAATCAATGGAAGGAAGAATAAGCGTAGAACTAACCTCACTAGAGGTAACACACGCAGCGAATAGAAGGGAAAATATTTTCTCCTACTTGGTATTTCATATCAGTACATTGGTCCTCGTTATCAAAATAAGTACACAAGACTAAGTAAACTAGAAACCGTGGTACAATTTGTTCCAGTTTAAATGAACTAAAAAGAAACTTTAAATATGACTGTCAAAAGGTCGTAAACTCACGAAGGCTAATACGCCAAAAGTAGAGATAGGCTGAGCAATCACACGCAACAGAAGTGATATTAAAAATGATAGCCCCTTCAATTTACAAATTCGTTTGAAGTTATGCTTCCTCCACCGATTTTTCCAAAGAATCTCCTTAAAATGAGACAAAAATTGAGAGAGAAATAGTGAAACAGAAAAGCAGAACCAGAGAACTCGCAAGAACCGGAATAGTTGAAGAAAGTGAAGCGGGGAATTTGAAGAATTAACTCAGACAAAGCAATTAACGAAAGGAAATTCTAAATCAACGCATACCTGCCGTACAAAAATTCATCTTCAACCCTTCAACAAATACAAAATAAGTGAAAATAACAACAAGAATGATTGAGCAGAAACGAAGAGAACCCACAATCGAAATCGGAAATAAAAACACGTAATTGCATGAGAGAAAGAGAGCTGGATATGAAATAATACCTAGGCAAGAGTGAGTGAGAATCAAACAGAATGACAAAAAGGAAGACTTTGGATGGTGATTGAGGAGCGAACGACGATAGCGAAGATGATAAACCACCCGAATAACTCTCCTCTCGCAGTCTCGCGCAGCCAAAAGGCTTTTCACCCGAAAAACGGCGCCGTTTCCTCGGTAATCATCTGGATGGGCGATAGATCGATGGAGCGCAAGCCCGACACGTAATGATCCGTGCCCCACACGATCCAATGGTAGAATCGTCTATTTGAAATCGCTTCATGTCAGTTTGTGGGTTCAGAATGGAGCTGACTCGGAAGGACGAAAATAGCGCTAGATGAGAGAGGGAATGAATAATAGTTTGTTGTGAAATATATAATAAATTTAATGAAAAGATATATAAAAAAAAGATAAGATTCAGTTTATATTTTAAAATATTTATAAACGAGCCAAGGGATGTGAGATATTATTTAAGGACCTACGGTACACTTCAATTTTCAAGTACGTTTTCTTTTGAATCTGAACACAAGCGCCAAGGATTCAATCCGATCATCACTAGCTAGGAAGTGAAAAGGGAAGATTGGATGGCTGGGTCGAAGAGAGAAGATTGTGATGTGAAATCATCAAAGCATGAGGATGACATAAAGAATACCATTCGGAACTGGAGAAGCATTAGAACGCAGAAACGGAAAGGAGATGATGAATTGCACCAGACGAGACGAGTTCAAGACTCTGTGATAGATTTGGATTGTAAAGGTATCTCATACATGCAACTATATATATATAT
>JANTPZ010001276.1:0-22751 GCA_025593235.1 Vachellia pachyceras | reverse complement strand
TTCGGGTTGCCAAAAAGGATCAGCAGCGGCTTCTTTTGAGTTCTCTCTTCTTCATGAATTCTTCAATTTACAGGTAATTATTATGCAGGAATATATATATTTATACATTGTAGTCCTTAATTTTCAAGGGAGATTCATTCCCTTTTTATAGTAATCCTCTCAATCTTCTGCCTTAGGATGGGAGTTATCGTTTCCGAAAATTTGTCGCAGACGGAAGTCCAGCCTTAGTGCCATGAACTGGCAGAACCACTTGCATCATGATGTCATGTTAATCTCAGTTTTCTCATCATGATACTGATCTCTATATATATTTATGGATATACGTGTATATATATAACCCTATATGCTTGGGCGCAAGCATACGTCGAAGGTTTCCCAAAGGGCTGACTTGTTAGCATAGGCAAGGTACGTAGAAAACTCTCTCAAGCAGGATGACTTTTGGAAGATCTTTCGCCGTAAAGTGTATAGAAATGATTATAATACGATAAAACTGATTATCAACTTAACTTCCACATTGTACTGTAACTTTATATGCACATGACACATTAATGCCGCAAACTTCTTGTGCTTCTTGTCTAACCATTGTTTTACTTCTTTCCCTGGATTCTGAATGCTAACTTATATTACGTATATTTATAGCGTCTGATCGAAGAAAGAATTGTCAGTTTTCATAAAGAAAGCAAGAGTCTAAAGGCCCAGGTAAGAGATGAATATCATGATGCAGTAAATATACATCAGAATTAGATCTCTTCCTTTATATATATAGTGCTCCTTTGGTCCTAAAAGTAACATCTAACTTATAGTGCAATTTATATTTAGAATCAGATGAGCATACCGTAGCTGATATGCACTAGTAATATACAACAATAGCACCTTAATTAATAATCACTACTACAAAAGATGCTAATAATAATAGAAGCTTGAAATTATTACAATCCCGCAGACATCTTCTCTCTCTCTCTCTCTACCTCATATTTTATCTTTCGCAATTCTTCGACTTCACATCATTCCTATCAGAGTACCCATTAGTAACGCAACATGATAAAACAATAAGGTAATCAACACTCTCTGGAGATCAAGTGTTTACATCATATATAAAGCAAAACTTCATTACTGATAATCCACCACGACGTACAACATGTACATCGAGCGTCATCATGGTTGGAAATACGCCGTAAGAGAAGATTTGCTTTAATGTTCAACCCAGCTTCATTTGGGGATTCAAATTAAACTCCTGACCACCCCAGTGTAGTCATTAATTTCAACTCAACTCTGTCATTAACATGCCAATCACTAAGTGCACGTCATAAAAGAGGGACAAAACAAGTTAAAAGGCAAAATATTTTTCACTTGCACCTTATTAGCACATACATTGAAACTATGGAACATGTAGTTTTTGAGCCAAACAGATCACTTGGAGTCATCTCTTCGAACTTTCTTGGTGATTCTGTGGGAATCGGAAAGTGGGTTATGTTGAACTGGGAACAATAGTTGAAGCTCTTTTGACGAAAGATAAAGTGGAGACTGCGATGCTTTTCTTTTCAGAGATAGCTTGGGTTTTGTGGGTGCAGGTGGACACTCTTCGGCCTCTGGGATTCTGTGATTCAATGAGGTTGGAGTTTTGAACCCTTCTTCTTCTTCTTCCACCTCCTCCTCCTCCTCCTCATTTTCTTCTACCTTTGGCTTACAATTTTCTTTTGATAATAACAATAATAGGGGACCTGCTGCTTCATAACCTCCCCCTCCTTCTTTCTTCTTTTCTTTTTGGGCCGTAGAATGAGACTGGGGACTGTTTCTTCTGGTAAACCGGCTGAGATTGAGATCCGAAATTGGATTCTCCAGTCTGGTGGACGATTCTAATACCACTAAGTCAGAAATCGCCGCAGACTGGGAACAGTTTGGGACGCTTTCATGGAGGTGATGATTTTTTTGAGAGTGGAGAGCCGATTTTATGCTGACATCTTCATCCGGGTTCTCCTTTTTTAGAAAGATATCTGAATCTGGCATCGTTGAGAAGAAAATGTGCCCAATATCTGCGTACATGGGCTATATTTCAGAAGACGCGGTGAAGATGATTGTTGGAGGAGAATAGTGTTGAGAGAGAGAGAGAGATGAAAAGAAGAGAGGGTGGAGGGTTGGTTATGAAGATCCCACAAATGGGATTATGGAATATAATCATCAAATCACTTTGCTTGTGCTTTTCTGCGTATGCTATGTTTCGGAAATAACATCTTTGAGAATGGTCTAATATATAATAATAGCATCAGTTTCCCTGCGTAGATATTTGTACAATTAAGATTCGTAATTTTAATTTTATCTCATGTTTCTTTTATAGCTATAAATTTGAATATAATTTGAGAAAAGGAGGCAAAGAGAGTACACGATGTAGTCTAGACTCGTAACAAATTAAATGTGATGTCAATATCTAACTTTGAAATCTGAATCTGTTTACCATATTCATTATTGTGGTTGTTTGATAATGAATGAATATTGCTTTTCTCTGTGATATATGCAAACTTTTATGCATGTAAGCACGTGATGATTTGGTTGCCCGGGACCATTTTTACGCAACACGCAAGCTATCTATAATTAATTTTATATTTGAGTCTCTCTTGCTAGTTAGCTGGTTGGTACATCTTGATCATGATGATCAATTTTATATAGGATTCCTTGTTTCACTTGCAAGCAATTGAACCACTTCCATTCTGAAAGGTTCCAAAAGTTTGACTTTATCGCAATGTCTACTTCAACTATATGTATTCATTTCCTTCCTTCTTTTCTTTTGCCCCTTCAAGGCTTCCGTTTTCATCATCATTTCTCTTTCCAAGGCATAGTTAGATTATCATTCCTTTTCGAATTTGCTAACGTGTATACTCAAAGGCTGGTTTAGGTACATCCTTACTTCATGATAAAGAAATTCATGGGTATTTCTCACTATCTTAGCTTTGCTTACCAGTGATTAGATCCGGTACCTTAATAGCCTCCCCTTCAGTTTTGGTTAACATTCATAAGGATGGACTATTTGGATTAGAAAGATTAAGAGAACGAAAACTTCTTCCTTTCTCGTTAACATTAGGTATGAATTTGATTCAAAATTTGTCTCAGTAAACTCTATTTTTCTCATTACCACATTTTTACCTCGTATCCACTTGGAAGATCTTGACTTGGATAATGAACTATAGCTATTCAAGGAACTTGCCAAGGGATTTAGTTAAAGTAATATGTTTCAGGAAAATTCCTTGTCAAAGCAAGTTACATCTTCTATTCACTCAAATGTCTCAGTAGGTGTGTGTGTGTATTATTACTTTGACTAACAGCTTCTTTTTTCTGATTTTTATTTGTCTTTCAGACAATATTTCTTCCTTTTTTATCTCTATAATACGATTGACTTCCTTTTTTATCTCTGATTTTATTTTTAATTGATGTATTGATTTTAATTAAAAATTACATTTTAAGTTAATTAATTCATACGGATCAAATAAATGAAATATTTTTATTATATTAATACCCCAGAATAAATTGTTGTTCTGTAAGTTGAGGAAATTGTGAATGTTTTAAAACAAATACCATATAATACATGACAAGAGAGTCTGCCAACGATTTTCGCCCGTGTTTATTTAAGGAAAATTTCTAAATAAATTCAGTCAAAAACATAAATATTAATTTAGGTCTATATTTTTATCAAATTCTTAGTAAGTCCTATAAACCTTATTTGAGTTTTTGAATTTTATAATTTTACATACGTACCTTTTTCTTTTTCTCTTTTTTGGTTTGACCCGTTTTCTGCTAGCTTGTTCTTTCTTATAAGACATTTTCTTCTTACTCTATGCTTTCTCTTTATTTCTTAATTTGTTTTGGAAGCATGTGCAAGAAGGTACCTCTTTGCCGTTATAGTTACTAAGCTGTTTATATGATTTGTTCGTCGTTTGTATATTAAAATGAAAGGGGGAAATTAATTTTAATTAATCTTTTAGTCTATCAACTTTTAACTCAATAATAATTCAATCATTCAAATATGATTCAGCGCAACTCAATCCCTTATCCTTTCAATTTTTGTATTATCCTCCTTTATCATTTTTGACTAATATATGAATCATCGGCAAAAAAAGTACTTCCAACTCAGCTCCAAGTGGATTTTTTAAAAATTAAAAAAACAGAGAAATGGGTGAAGAGGATGGGTGAACAGTTAAAAAGGATTTGGATCTGTGTATTGGCCGCATCGAAGAAGTTTCTCATTCTGCGCAAGAACAACAAACAAGGATGCTCAAAGTTGAGGCTGATTAAATTTCACACCATCGTCTCACCATCGTCCACTCCCATTGATCAGCTTCAGCACATCCACTGAATAAGTTATCTCAGTTCCACCTTATCCTCTGATCATATGCCTCGCAGCAAACCCATACCCTTTCACTCCCTCAGCTTTAGGACCTTGACAATTTCCTGGTAATGTATCTTCGACCATGTTTGTATTTGCTTCTAATTCTTCTTCCTATTTGTTAATTAGTCTATGGCTTCATCATGGACATCACTGCGCATGCGAAATTTTTGTTAGTGTTGTGCTATAATTTAATCAATTATCTTCTCCGTGCTAGAGGGTAGTGAGACGGAGTTGCTGCTGAGGAGGCGGAGGCTTTTGTTGTTCTTGTGCAGATTGAGAAGCTTCTTTAATGCGGCTGATACACAGATCCAAATCCTTATTTTTTTTTTACTGTTCGCCCATCCTCTTCATTCATTTCTCTCTTTTTTAATTTTTTTAAAATCCTCTTGGAGCTGAATTGGAAATACTTTTTTGCCACATCGTATGACTCATGTGAGTCATAGATGATAAGGATGACAATATAAAAATTAAAAAGATAAGATACTAAGCCATATGCAAGTCAAAAGTTTAGAGACTGAATTGCACTTTAAGGATTGTGTTTTAAGTGAGTCAAAAGTTGATGAGCTAAAAGATTAATTTTTTTAAATAAAAAAATAATTACAAACTGAATAAAATAGTTTAAAAAATTTGAAAACGAAATAAAAAAAATAGCCATATACAAATTCTCATCCAAAACAAAATTTTTGCACAAACCATTCATGAAATTTTTTGTGAAAATTTAGAACAAAATAGCAATTCAGAAATTAGGGTTAAAAGATAAATTGTCAAAACCCACCATTAATATTGTTGAAAGTAGACAAAAACTAGAAGTTGAGATCCTAATAATTTAAGTAAGCGTGAATTTCGGGTTTGTAATTAAAAAATAGGCACACTCACCTACATTCAATTTTTATTTTTAATTACAGAGATAAAAAAAATCTTTTAACAACATTCAGAAATCCCTTATAAAACTTATAGGTCTTACTAAGGATTTGATAAAAGTGTAAACATAAATTAGGATTTGCACATTTCAGCTGAATTTCTTAAGGATTTTACCTTTATTTCATGTGTTTCAACACATGTCATTTGGTTTTTTTTTTCCACTTTAGGTTCCGTTTCCTACCTTGGGTTTAGCTCAACCCCCTCTAACCGTTAATTTATTACAGCATTAAATATGAGGCTCGCAATAAAAAATGGGCAGTCAGAAAATTGCTGATGATCAAATCAGACTTTGGAGGATCCAATGATGTATCACATCACACATTACAAAAATTCAACTTCTATGACATCATTAATCACCTAACCATCAAATTAATTAGAATTAAGTGTATATATGCTTGTTTGTAATGTACACATGGAGAGCTCTTGCCATAAGCAATCCTTTTTAATTTTCTTGCTTTATTGAACTAAAAGTCTACGCCCACAAATAGGTTCAGGTGTTTGGGGGTTGAAATACCTAAAATCTCAAACTCTAGGGAAGGGAAAATATGCAGACAGATGAAGATGGTAAAAGCTATATATATATATATAGCTTATATTGATTTGTCCGGAAGTAAGTGTGTGTGCGAGTGTGGTATTGTAAAATTGGGTGCTTTAATAATATATTTTAAGGGCGGTCGCTTTCTTCTTTCAAAGGGTGTATGCAGAATTAACGATTAATTAAAGAGTAAAAGATTGCAAAAGTGATGAACAGAGTTGATTAGGGCAATATTGGAGACTTTGGATTCCCTTCATATATAGAAAATGGAAGCAAATTCAGATTTGGCAGTGTAAGCTTTTCCACACTCACATGGCTGCCCCCCCCCCCCCCAAAATATTATCAGCTATCATGCACACAATTGAGCGTGTGGGATATCCCCCAGAAAAAGAATTGAGAACTCATATTATTATTCTTTTACAACATTTAGTTTTTTTTATTGTACAACTTATTTATATATACGATACAATTCATGCTGTGCTCAATTTTTGCTCAAATCAGAGGAATGGAGTTCACAAAGGCATCATCATGGTGCGTAGCAACATTAATAGATATTTATGCTTAAGATAATTTAGAAAGAGTTTGACTACTTTATTAAGTAAAAAAGATTATAATAATTATAGTAGTAATTATGTTAGGAACACAAAATAAAAGGGAGTTTAATCCCAAAAGACTGACTTATTAAGAAGAAGATGCATTTAAACTTGGGGGAATTACTACAAGGTCTCAAGCAAGATATTTAATCATTCAAAATTAAATTCCAATAATAACTGAACATGTTTAGTATAAAAATGATAATATAGTTATACTCCTTACTGTTTATTGGAACTTTTTGATAATTAATTTAATTTCTTGTTCTTATTTTCCCTTACCCTTATAAAGTACATGACTTCTCAACATGAGATTCGTAACAATGCAACCTTTTGAAGTGCTCAAAACACAATTTCAATTCTAAGAGAAAACTCAATCGTAAGATTGAGGACTCCTTGAACTTATAAACTACAGTTCACTTCTTTAAGGCTCCATAGGCTCATAACAAAATATTGTTACTTGTCCAAAATTCTTCAGGCCGCGGGGAAGAAGCTTAATGAAAATTAAAAAAAAAAGGAGATCGAAATCCTTGAAAAGAAGAATAATAATCAATAATTCCCATGCAGGTAACAAATTTCAACGTACTAATGGGCACTGAACTAAAATAGATTATCTGAAATATATGGGAATTAATTAGTGATTTACATGAATCACAAATGGAAAACTATGGTTGATGAAGGATGAGGAAAATGTAACGGTAGGGGATACAGTTTTCAACGAACAATAATGGGGGTAGGGAAAAATAGGAAGCCTTTGAGTACCCCTGACCATCATTAATTGCAATATTCAGGCCTTGATCCTCATTATGATTCTGCCTCCGTTATCACCAAGTCAATCATATTTTCCCTCTTCGTTTCAGGAGCTATATGGATTAGTTGGTTGGAATATTTTTAAAATTCAGAGATGTGATTTTAGAAATTTATATCTTTATAAATTAATGAATTTTTGTAAAAGGTTACTTGGGGGTTATGAACTAAAAGTCACTAAAGGCCATGTCTCTTGTTTTTAATCACATCACATATGAAAGCTTTATAACCAAATGTCATTTGGGGGAAGGTGATAAATCCTTGCATACTATAAATGTGTAACTCTCATGAGATAGTTATTTAAATAACTATTGATTATTTAATTTGTTAATTATGTTGGTTCATAAATCTAATATATGGTTGTGACTTTCTACTGAAGAGATAATGTTTCAAAAGATACCAATTCAAAACATCTCTTCATACACTATAAATACCATTATCATCACTCCATTTAGGGATACATTATAGTAAACTACAACACATAACAAGATCAAATCATTGCCTTTGTCTTTAAGTGCAACCTAAGATAAAATTAAATTATCACTTTGTAAAAGTCATTATTACTCTATCATATCGGCGTGAGTGTTGGAAGTGCGATTGATAATCAAGAGTCGTCAAGGTGATATTGATTGTGATTTACATGTATGGTTGAGGATTGTACCTAGGTTTCTAGTGCATTTTGAATTATGAAATTTATATCATATCCGTACTCTTTGAATTTAATCTAATTAGGACCCTTTTTTTATCATTCAATTGGTGTAATTCTCTTATTCTCTTGAAATCAATAGTTCTCTAGGTTTGTAGGAATTAATTGGAGACAAAGAAGATTTAATATAAATATGGTATAAGTTAAACACTGAAATATGTCTAATATTAATCAGTTAATTCTAAGTTTCTAGATGAGATTGAAAAGTTAAGAATATTGAATAGAAATGTTTCTTGCTAGTCCTTATGCTTAATTAGTTAAAATAAAAACTCAATATTAAAATTGGATAAAAAAGATTAGTGAATTCAATCACCTAAGACATTTATCTTATAGAATTTAAATATATTCATTTAGTCTAATTAGAAAGTGAAAAACAAACTTCATACTCTTGAATTAAATTGTTAATTATACTTGATTAAACAGTATAAATAATAGGCTCGACATAAAGATCGACCTAGGTTAGTGCTACCATATTGCATGTAGCTTAGTTTGTATTTGATTGCCCCACGATATGGCTTATCAATCTCCTGTGAAATACAAAGGCAAGTTAGTTGCAAAAGGATATGTACAAGAAGCTAGGATAGTCTACACTGAAACCTTCGTTCCAATAGTTAAAGCCATCACAATGAGGGTAGTACTCAGTTGCTGTGACTAATGGCTGGAAACTATAGCAAGTTGACTTCAACAATGCCTTTTTTAATGGAGAACTTCAGGAGAAGGTCTACATGGATTAACCTCCAGGTTTTTTCAAGTCTGATTCAGGTGGAAGAAAGCTTGTATGCAAGCTGAACAAGGCTCTCTATAGGCTCAAACAACCTCGGGCTTAGTTTCACAAACTCACAGAAGCACTAGTTGCTCTCGATTTTCAAGCAGCAAAGGCAGACTCATGCCTCTTCACTTATTGAGAAGGTTCCCCACCACCTACCTGCTGGTATATGTGGATGATCTCATGATCACTGGTGACTCTGAACAGTTGGTCAAAGAACTCATTCATAAAATTAGTCCCATGTTCTCATTAAAGGACCTTCGTGAGCTCTCATTCTTCCTCGAAATAGAATTCACTCGGACTGCCTCAGGTTTACTCCTAACTCAACGAAAATAGATTACTCAATTATTGGACAAAACTGGTCTTTCTCCGTCCTCCTCTTATTCTACTCCAATAGGAACAAACACACTTAAAGACAGGTGACAATGATGCCTTCTCTGAACCATCTATGTATCGCAACGTCCTTGGCACTTTACAATACATGTGTTATACAAGGTCTAACATAGCCTTCACTGTCAACAAATTAAGTCAATTCATGCATGAACCGACTGTTAAGCAGTGGGAATGTGTTGACAGGCTACTGCATTACCTTAGAGGCACAAGCTCACATGGTATACTCATTATACCAGCTTTTTAGTTTCGAGTGCAAGCCTTTGAGGATGAAGATTGCAGAGGCAGTAGGTTTGACAGAAGATCCACAAGCGGGTTCTGCACCTATCTTGGCCCAAATCCTATCACTTGGACCTCAAGAAAACAAGTTGTGGCCAGATCAGCAACTGAAGCTGAATATCGGAGTGTTGCTGATGCGGTGGCGGAGACGTGCTTTGGATTATGGCGCTACTAAAGGAGATGAATATTCAGTTATTGATACACAAACAATATGGTGTGATAACTCTGGAACAATTGCATTATTTGCAAATCCAGTACTCCACAACAAATCAAAGCACTTTGAGCTTGATTTACACTTCATACGTAAGAAACCTGCAGCTGGCGTCTCGTTTGATCTGGTGGTTGACATCTTCACAAAGACAAAATCCAGTGCCTTGTTCTACTATTGCAGTGAGAAACCCAATGTCCATTCACTGGAGACAGCAAGAGCTCCATACAACCTCAATGATGATGATGATGCTTAACTTTTCTTTCCGCAGCAGGGGGAATATTAGATAGAAGTCATATATGTTATTATAATCTGTTGTGAAGTAGTTACAAACTGTTATGGTCAGTCAAGTTGTTTGCTGACGTGTCAATACAATGTACTCATAGCTCATGCCTATATAAGGCCATTATCGTATCACATGAATAACAAGCATTTCGTTCTCTCATTTGGAACTATGATATTAGCAATTAAAATAATCACAAAACAAGCTCTCGTAGGCAGTCCAATCGTTGGAGATATCGAGCAAATCTGAATAAAAGCATGCGTCATTATTATGTCGTTGTGCAGGTAAAATATTTGTGTCTTGTTCATCATGTTTCGTAGCCCTAGAATGATCTTCAGCCATATTTGGAACTTGTGCCATGCTTATTGTTGGAAATATGTGAGTTAGTTAAAGTGGTTAGTATTAATCACTTAGTTAGCTAATGACCCAAAAGTCTATATAAAGGGTCACAATGTAATGGTTTGTGTGTGATTGTATAATCATCACCAAAGTGTGAGAGGATGAAGAATCCCCACCAAGAGAAGGGGAGGATAACTTGGATCTCTCACTTAAAGGTCTCCAAAATGGGGTTTGTTCATCACCCTCAAAAGAGGGTAGATAATTGTTGTAAACCAAAAGAGTTTATGATAATACAATGAATTTTCTTCTTTCAATTCTTTCTCTAATGCTTAACATGGTATCAGAGCAGGCTGTATTCTGGACAAGAGATGTTGTTCGAACAAGAAAAAGAAGAAAAGATCAAGAAGCTGGTGCAAAACGGCAGTGTTGAAGCAAGAACCATTCGTACTATTACTATGGTTTTCATTGTATTATGATTCCTGTGCAGCCATGACTCCTGGCAACATTGCAATTCCTCTCTGCATGGCTACAGGCAACGGTTGGTTTTGTTGCCTGAAAGGACCTTCGAACCCAGTAAGCGAAGTTGAAGTGGTTTCTTGATATCTAAAAAAAAATTGGTTTCTTTCGCAGCCTTCATACCGAATCTCGTCGGCTTCATAACGGCAATGGAATCTTGAGGCTTCTTGAACACGCCCATGGCTGAATTCAAGAAAGGCAGAGATAAGGGTTCAGTTCAAGGATGTTCCCGGTGATATTTTCCAAAGTAAAAAAAGCAAGGCAGAAATGAGATTGTCATAGAGGCTATTTACATGAAGCTTACGGTCAAACAAACAGGCACTGGACAACCTTTGCAGCTAAAAAAAAAAGAATCCCAAATCTTGGGAGGAATGATGAAGGCAGTCAGCTCATATGGGAGTAACAAAGAAATCAAGATTCCATTTTCCAAGAGGGAAATCATGGATCATTCAAATGGCAAAGATAGTTTAGAACAGAAGAGATGTGACAAATGCTTTACATACAAGCCTCCAAGGACTCATCACTGTCGTGCCTGCAGAAGATGTATTCTTAAAATGGATCATCACTGCATGTGGATAAATAATTGTGTTGGTTATTGGAATTATAAGGTTTTCTTTGTTCTTGCATTATATGCCACCATTGCAAGTATTCATTCTACGGCAATCTTTATAAACCTTGTGCTTCAAAAAGACTGGTATTCATTAAAAGGAAGATCTCTTAAGATGTATTACGTCATATGTGGATCGATACTGTTCAGCTTGACCATAACCCTTTCAACTCTTCTGGGATGGCATATCTATCTCGTCCTTCAAAATATGACAACCATAGAGTATTATGAAGGTAACTTTTTGTCCAAGAGGGTTTTAGGCCGGGAGGAGCGTCCAAGTTGCAGAAAGTGTTTCCTTCTTGTGTGAGCTCATAGTGAGACATCATCTGAGAATTTGCTAACTGATCATGGGATAAAAATTCAGAGTTTAACAGCTGATGATTGGGTATTGTCCCAGTATGTGGAAGAAGCAAATGTTTTCTCTGTTCCTGGGGAAGAGTTTCGTGCACACAAGCTTATATTGGCTGCTCAACATGGTAGCAGAGAAAACTATTCATTGAAAGATTACGAAGAAATGTTTGTATTGTTATGTGAATCAAAATTGTATAGTTTAACTCACTTCACTCCCTTATAATTTTTATATTGGCAAGTTGAGCACCTAGAGTTAAGGGGTGTCAACTTGAGGGGGGTGTTGGAAATATGTGAGTTAGTTAAAGTGGTTAGTATTAATCACTTAGTTAGCTAATAACCCAAAAATCTATATAAAGGGTCACAATGTAATGGTTTGTGTGTGATTGTATAATCATCACTAAAGTGTGAGAGGATGAAGAATCCCCACTAAGAGAAGGGAAGGATAACTTGGACCTCCCACTTCAAAAGTCCCCAAAATGGGGTTTGTTCATCACCCTCAAAAGAGGGTAAATAATTGTTGTAAACCAAAAGAGTTTGTGATAATACAATGAATTTTCTTCTTTTAATTCTTTCTCTAATGCTTAACACTTATTGTTTGATTTTGATCAGTGGCAACCTGCACGTTTATAGCTTTTGGGATGATATGTGCAGGGTCTTCATTATTCTCTTTCGTCAATATTGCTTTCCTACGTTTTCTTCCTCGACCACCTTTCAAAGTTGACCTGCTCTTCCCTCTTGATGTCTCTGTTTCCCCATGATTATCCTAAGTTTGTTACAGCAATTAGAAAAACAAATTGGTCATGGATCGGATTATATATATATATATATATGTTCAACATCATTCCACTACAAATTATTTTGAGAAACCTTAAAAACACTTTCTCAGAAATCAAGATAAAACACATCTAATATACTTAGTTAAAATTCCGAAAAATCATTTAAAATAAGCTAACACAAATACTTAGATAAGACTACAACTTCATCATCTTGACTCTTCAAATGTAAATTTATTAATATTGATGAGCCATGGATAAACAAAATTAAATTGGCTTCTAAGATAGGTGAACTATCAATCAACTTGTTCAAAATAAAGTCATTAAAATAATTGCATACAAGATTCTCCCTTTTCATGTATAGCATGAATTTAATCCTAAATTTAACATTATACTCATTTGTATTTTTTTCAGAGGAATATAATTTTCAACTCAAATCATATATTTATTTAGCGTTAAGTATTTTTAGACAGAAAAAAAAATGAAATGGTGCAATATTATTTTAACAATATATGAAGTAGTGTGATTTACTTTCTTACTCTAGTAATATATAAGAAAGCATGTTTAATTACTTGTAAAAGACCAAATTTATCTATCTTCAACAAAAAAATTTAAAAAAAGAAAGAAAAAGAAAAAAGATACACCATCACACACACACCCAACAATTGAAAAAAGCTTTTTTTTTTTTTGCTCCCCTTCAGCATCACTGTAAAACCTTTCGAACATATATTTTCCTCCCTCTAATTTAAATATTTCAGATGTAGAAAGATAATATTAGAAGTATAAAATTTGCGTTAATTAAACAAATATAAAAGCTTAAATCAAAACTAAGCTTTTGAGTACTGATTGAATTAAATTAACAATAGTTGGAATTTTTATGCATGGCTTTAATGATCCTAATTTCTTACCTGGTGTAGGCTCCTCGTCACATCCATGTCGATCAAAATTGTTATGCGATCCAGAGCATGTCTTAATTCTCATAGCATCTGAGACTAAATTTGCTCAGTGGACGAGAGAATGATGATAATCGACATTGGGGGAAGATGAAGAACGACGTAATTAATTTTGGGTTAAGTTACGACTCGGAATTGTTAAGATCATTATAATTATGAGCAATCAAACTGATGGTCATCTTCAAAGAAACTCTCCTAACTGAGAAATTTCAATCATTTGGAAGTTGAACTAGATAAAGCAAAATTGATAATATTTTATATGATGATATGAACTGTAAATGAAAGTGAACTTTTAAAGATTATGTTTTTTAATTATTACATGTAATAACCTCTACGATCAACAAATGCCAAATTATTTAAATTCTGTGGGAGAAAACCGGCAATTAGAAACGTCATTCAATTGTGCTTGAAGTTTTCTCTCCCTTTAAGATAGCATATTGGCCATTATTTATTACGAACGATTTTAATGGAATTATCATGTATTATTATGAAAAAAATTCTAATAAAAATTCAATCCTCTGAGAAATTGAGACTTAAAAAAATTAATTGTTTGTTATGGAGCGGGTTTATTCCAATTGAATATAATTAAAATTAAACTTGTAACCAATGAGAGTTATTTAATCCTACGTTAATTACTATATATGACAATGTGAACATTGGAACCTTGGCTTTTGGAGGCTTGAATAAGAGCTGGTCATATATTTTATTTTGCGAACCCTTATTGAACTGATTTTTAAGCTTTGCCCGTCCTTCCAAGTTTGATTTATTCCTTAATTTGGTACTGAAACTACTTCAACTTTCTTTCTCTCCAACTTATTTAAATATTTCTACCGTGAAACTTGTATTTAGCGTCTAGTTCTTGATGTAGGATTTAATTGAAAAGTTACTGATCATAAATATAAAATTTATCTCCCATATTAATCATTTCTGCCCCTAAATGATCCCTTATTAATACTTCATCAACAAAGTGGTGAGTTCATTTATAATAATGGTTGAAGCCCGTAAAGACCATAACGAATTGGGTATTTTAGTTAAAAAATATAGTTAACTAACTTAGCTAACTTTCTTATGGTCAGTTTGGTACTTTGGAATTGAGTTTGGAGAATTGAAAGTGGAGGTAGAATTCGAAAATAAGATGTTTGGTACAATGGAAGCTACTTCTACATAGAACCCAATTCCATCAAATTTGATGGAACTCGGTTCCATAGCCTACCCATGAAAGTGAAACTTTCTTCCAATTATACCCTTTAATATTTTATTAGTTTACAACTTTACCTTTTATAATTATAACATATGTTCATCACTTGTCTTCTCATCTCCCTCATACCTAGAACTGGGAAAACGGATTAGCATGTGGGTTGGACGCGGTGAGCTGAAAGAGCCATGCCCCCCTAACAGGTTGCTAGAAGCCCGCCAACCCGCCAAAAACAATATATTGAAGAAATTAAAATACATTTAAAAAAATTTCCACCATGCAATATTGTTTTGTTATAATTTTAAGTATAATTATAAAAGTTGATATGAAAGAATAAAATATTTTATATTATTTTTAATGTATAAGGTATTGTTTATCTTAAAATAGAATTTAATGTTACTTTTTTATTTGTAAAAAATATTAAGATAAAAAGGTAAAAGAAATATAAAATATGTTATTTAAAAAAAGTGAGTTATGGTAGTTTTCCTCTTCCTCCTCTAATTCTCTTCTTCGACTACTATTTGTCAGGTTTCTCTCTCCGTTCTCCCTCCTTTGTTCTCTCCATCCTCTCTTCCTCTCTCTTATCCTTTTCCCCTTCTTCATCATGCATTAACTGGTATTAAAGACATGTTCCACTTCCCTTCCTTTGCTTAAAACTCTAAACACCTCTCTCAAATAGGAAAGGGTCCTGCTCTACTCACATAAGCCTTCCAAATCAACTCTCAAAATCTTCATAGCCTTTCAAAGCTTCAAGATTGCATTCCACTATTTTGTGTGATTTAAAGAATTCTGAGCATTTTGGAGTAAAGCATCATCATATAAAAGCGTTGAGGATAAATTTGTTAGTTTAGACTCTTATTTGATAAATTGGTGTAGTTTGTTTACTTGATTTTTATTAAGAAAAAAGTTACCAAAAAAATAAAAAAGGGTAACAAGAAAGAAGAAGAACCTACTTTACCCCAAAAGAAGGCAAAAAGGTGATGGAAAAAAAAGAGAGAAAAGCCCAAAAAAAGAATTGTTGTTCTTATTAATTTTTATTATTTCCTGTTGTTTTCATCTTAGAACCTCACCACTTGTAATTCGATCCTATACCCAGGTCACAATTTTCCATAGGTTAATCGATGTTTGTAACGGTTCCCCTGTGGGGTTTTCAAAACCCCCTAAGGTTACTGTAAATATCTTACTCAAGTTGTTACTTATTTAGCAAGTGTGATCCCTGTACAGCTTTGAAGTTTTATGAGGGTTATACTTGTTGAATAGTGTTCACCTTTTAAGTGGGATCAACTTAGAGGTTATTTTAGATTTCTAGAGCCACCCTAAAACCTAGGAGGCATTCTACTCAATTTGAGTTATGGGTTTTAAATGATGCTCATGTATAGAGTGCTGACATAATTAAGTACAACACTTTATCTCAATATGTTCAACATCAACAAAACTATGAAAGCTATCAATGATATGAAGGTGATGAGATTAACTATCATCATCTTAACAATCAACAATACATGTATGAACTTGATGACTTTTATGCTCCCTGCTATAAGCATGCTAAACATGATTACTATGAATATGTCCATTGTTATGGGCATGTTGAGCAATGCCATTATGAGCTGCTAGTATAAATATGCTACTCATCATAATTACATTAGTCAAAGTTCATACAAGTATGTTGACCACTATCAAAATGAAGAAGTAGATCATTATCAATATGATAACTCTAGCTTCTTCCCGTCTGCACTGGAAGCATATTACAAAAGGGTTGAAAGACGTCGCAAAGCTAAAGAAGCACACAAGTCTTTTAGTAGATGTCTCAAAGTTGATGAAGATTAGTGTAAGGCTGAAGTTGAATTCCATCTAGAGTTGGAACTCTTCCTGACTCATATTGAGCAGCTTCGTGATTAGTGGAAAAGGGAACAGAAAGAATCTCTAACAAGCAAGTCAACAAATGATGTAGTTTCTTTTTTAAACTCAAAAGATGTGACTAAAAACGTTTGGAGCCCTGCCCAAGAAGCGAATCAAATAGTCTTTTGTGTCACACGGCTTTGATTTCGGTCACTCCCTCAGGAATATCCTTTGGTTGAGACCAAATTGTGATTCTCCCTTGATTATTTTCTGTGTTTCAGCATTTTTGTATTTGAAAACAATAGTTAATAATGAGATGCCAATATTAGAGGAGAGAAAAGAAAGAATAAGAAATTAATGTTGAGAGTAAATTAAAGTAACAGCATATAGAAGTTCATATGCATGAGTCGAAATACATAATCATGGAAGGTGATGATTAAAACTCATCAAAGTACTCATCAAACAAGCTCTCATACGCACTGAGATCGTCAGAGACATTGAGCAGATCAGTATCTGCATCAGGAGAGCCCTCCTCTTGTGGCTCTTGGGTTGATCTAGGGTTTGTGTGTTCTTGTTCATTCTTATCAGCATCCTCATCATCAGCAGCAGCAGCTTTTTCCTCAGGGTTGGCAGCTTTCTGTTGTGCTTTTCCTTTTGTGCTTCCGTGTTTCCTTCGCCTGCCTCTGTAAATTGAGCGCCTTCTTCTCTTCTTCGCCCTCTCTTCTGCTTCTGCTGCAGCTTCTCCTTCGTTATTGTCCTAGTTCACAATTAATATATATATATGTGTGTGTGTGTGTGTGTGTGTAGTCATGTGCCAACAAATTAATCAATCCAATAACTTCCCTTCTATCATATTCAACTAACACCATATATATATATATATATATATATTAATATTACTTGTATTGATCCTGTCCTTCCAAACACAACCTAACATTCAAGAGATTTATACATGAATTCATTTAAGAGAGAATTAATAAGATCGCATGAATTATTGGCTATGGATTGAGGGAAATCCTGCCAGCTGGCCCTTAATGTTAAATAATGAATTTTGCTTGCAAGATAAGGGGGGGAATTTATATTTTACTAAACCGAAGTCCCATACATATCTATCTTCTACAAAACTTTGAAAATGGGAATTAATGTCACTTCTCTGCACGTGAATTATTATATATATATATATATATATTTATCTGTGTGTGTAATTAATTATATGCGGACACTGTTATATGAAAAGGTTAAGTAATAGTAAGTGGATTGATTACCCGATCTTGTGGCATATCCTGTTTATATGTTGTGTGCGGGCAAATTTCATATAACATATAGTCAACGACTTCATTCACAGATCGGAACGATCTCTTTCCTCTAGGGTACCGATAAAACTGCATCCAATATTACGTACATTCCTATCAGTTCGTTCTAGCTACTTTGTTCATCAAGACGCTGTTACATTATAGCAATGTGTATATATTTGCTGGAGAATGACACAATCCAAATTAAGAATATATAAGTGAATAAAATTACCGTGTCGAGCCTGCCATGTGGGCGCATTCTGCACTGGATATTCCAATTTTGCAGCCTCTCTCTGAAAGAAAATTGAAGCGGTTTCAACGGACTTGTTACCACACCATCTCGCTCCTGCGATATACGTGTGTGTACACTAGTTAGAAACTTCTTGTTTAATAGAACTATGGAGTTTTAGCCCCATTTGTTTGTGATCCTTATTGATTGAAGACAAAGAACAAACAGAATTTGAATAATAAAGTATTGTGTTTTATGATACCAAGAAATGGCGATAACAGGAAGCAGCGAGCTCCATATCTACGTTGTTGGCAGTGAACTGTCGGGGCACTCAAAGCTGACGGCTATGTCCCCAATCACCACACTCGTTATCATTTGACTCCTCCTATATATATACGCCGTAGCTGCTGATGCCTCCTAGAGAAAAATTAAACCACCACAAAATTAACTTTGTTAATATTATAATAACAAGACATGTTGAATGAAAATAAATTTGACTCAAATTCAACTTGACTTGCTGCTGTGTTAGTGAGGTTGTTGTTGGTGGAAGGAACGCCCACCAAAGCTGTATTATTCTTCTTCTCCTCTGCACTTAATCCTTGCAACTGCAGCAGCGCATCTTTTTTTATTTCTTCAACCTTTGCCTATATATTCCAAGTCAATCACCGTAAATAATTAAGTTTAATATCACATCATCTCAACCTGTCTCATCATCAGTCAATTAATAAAGCAGTACATACATACTATATCTCAAGAGATATATATACATACATATTCAACGTGTTTCTTGAAAAGAATTAATGCACAACACATTCATATTGTTTTTTTTTTTGAATGATTTTGAATAGAGAAGGAGAATAATCAGGGTCTATTCTCCCTCATCAGCATCTAGCTATACTCTGGAGGTAAAGGTGAAGGGCGATCAAGGATATAAAAGAGGCTCTCCAAACTATAAGAGAGCTTAGCTAAATAGGCACATTTAATTTATAACTTGGGAGATCTGCCAATCTCTATGAAATATATCATCTACGATATCTGTAAAAGGTTGATCCGATCCCATCCCCTAAAAATCAAATCAGTAGTTTCACACAATCGGAATGAAATGAAGGACTACATTTCTTCATTCAAAGCTTAAATTTTGGGATGATAAAATACAACCATGGAAATTATGACTTAGTACTGGTAAAAATTAACAAAAATGCTGTGGTCAACAGAGCGAGGCTAGGGCAACTTTGGGATTTCACATCCCATCAGCAACAACAGTGCAGTACCATTCCATGCAGGAGCACTTAATCGATAAAGAAATTCAGCGCCTGCAGCCAATTACGACGCTCTAAGACCACAAATTATATTATTCTCCGACCAAATTCTTGCAACCAGCAGTCGATGTGGATTGCGATCGGATGGGATCGAATGAATCTAGCGAGCAGGTCAATGTGCGTCATCATGATTGGACTAAAAACAAGAAAGAAATCCAATTCAAAGATAGGGTTCACCAGCTGCTACTTACATGGACTGCTAAACTAAGAGTACTGATTAGTTTACTATGCAGTTCAAAATGTTCATAATCTGTGGCTTTCACAGTCCCCCACCCACCCACTTCTTGCCTTCTCTTACAATTCTGAGATCCACTTCCCTTCATTGATCCACCGAAGAAAGATCAATTCAAGACTAAATTAAGCTACCTAGATCTAGACAAACCCCTTTAATTTGGTTGAGAGAATAATATATATATATATATATATATATATCTAGATCCAGAGAAACAAACAAGCTAGGCTAGCTCTCATCATCAAATGCACGCCTAGGGTGCATAGATGTATGTAAACACACACAAACACACTAATTAACTCTACAGAGATGGATATTTTTTTCCTTTTATGTATGTTGTGGTGACAAGCGGTGCAAAATAATGTTTAAAAATCAAATGAATGGATTGATTTCAGCGGGGGTACAAATTACAATTTACAGCAAGCAAATTGTCTGGCAGCAGACAAGTTCAGTTTTATGAACGTTGAACCTCTAGATCGCTGCCTACCTACTTCCAATCAACGGACACGATTCCCTCTACTTAAGTGAAACCATTTCTCCGTCTTTCCACAACTTTCTTCCCAAGCATGCATTGACATATCTCCAAAAATGGCTAGTGCTAGCTCCCTTTTCTGAGTATGCAAATGTATTTTTGCAATATTTGCATATTCTTTTAACCCATTATTAGTTTCAACTTGATCAAAATCATCCCAAATGGCTGAAGTTTTTCGTTTCTTCTTCTTAATGATACTGTCATCAACATCATTTCGATTGCTAGTTTTTTGATTAGAATATATTGATGCATGTTGATTGAACTCAATAGCATTAGGTGGAACTAAATTAAATGACATTGTTTCACTCACAAACGAAGATGACATAAATCTCCAATCTAACAAAACAAAATAAGCAATCCACTGGTAAATACAAATAATGAACAAGGCCAATCCATAAGAAAGATATAGGGGGTTTCAAAGAGCGCAAGAGATCAAGACCTCTTTAGCACATAGCAAGAACATGTAACAACATTTCTATAAAACACTTCTTAGACGTTTGAAAATGTAGTTCATAAGATATCACCAAATATATCTTTTCTTTCTGTTGTTTTAGGTAAAACAAAATGATAACAAGTTCAAAACTTGAACATATCAACAAGGTAGAATGGATCAAATATATCAAACGAAATCCAGCTTTAAAGGGTCCCTAGATCCAATTATATTAAGCAGCTTTGGCCTTTGGGGTTGTCCACCTAAATTAATTAAACATCCTTGATGCATATCAACTGGACGCTATTGATCACGAAGAAATAATGCAGTGGTCAAAGCCTATGGTTAAATAATTATAGAAAAAGAATGAATTTGGCTACGTACTGATTAGTAAATGGTTTTAGAAATGTTTGCTATAAAAAGAGGAAGCAATAAAAGGCTTGGGCCTGAAGAAACAATGACTTGTTTGGGCCTGAAAAAACAGGAAGCAATGTACATATATATTAAAAAAATCCTTTTGAACCAAGTAATTGGGTTGACAACCAGAACAGGAGGTCCTTAGATCATGGAAAAGCTACACCACAGTTGACAACCATGCTGCACCCGTGGCTACTGCACCAGCAATTTTAGCTACAAATTGGGTACCACCAAAACCACCATGGTTCAAACTCAATGTCGACGGCGCTTTTTCAAGAGCTAAAAACAAAGCTGGAATAGGTGGAGTTATTCGAGACAGTAAAGGAATGTGGATTGCTGGTTTCACTAATGCTACGTTTGGTAGCATGGAAGTGAGATGTTGGAATTAGAATTGAGGTGGGAAATGAAAATTTGATGTGTTTGGTAGGTAAGAATTCACTTCCATAGAATTGCCACTTCCATCCAATCTTGGAACTGCCACTTCCCACCTCCCCCATAGGAACTGAGTATGTGACCATTATGCCCTTCACAGATTTGGCAACGGTGGCAAGGGCGGAGGTGTAAGGACGACGGTGATGGACGACAACAGACGACGGACAGCCGACGACTTATGCTCCCATTCTGTTTGGATAGATGGCGCCGGAGGAGTAGGCGGCGTCGGTGAATTCGGGGCCGGTTACGATGGCTGCGGCTTCGAAATGCGAGTTTCGATAGTATGACAACGAATGGTGGACTTCAATGACGAACTTCTAAATAGCATCCCTTGTCTGGCCTCGCCCCACTGCTTAGCGTCCCTCTTCCCAAATCACCGGCACTCTATCGCTGCTTAGCGTCCCTCCTCCCAAATCACTACCACCATCAACCGATCCAGCGAACGCAGCCGTCCAAGCAACGATGAGGATGACAACCAACGGTGGGCTTCAACAACGAACTTCTGAATAGACCTAGAAGACAACCTAGATGGCAACGACGGTGAATGGTAGCCCTCAACCTTTGTTCTTCAACCACCGTCGCACTCAGATTTTAACGGAGAAGGAGGCGTTTTTCGATGATGGAGGAGGAGATTTTGACAGATCTGGACTTCACGAAGTAAAAAAAAAGGGTATATATGTCTTTTTATATTATAGATATAAATATTAAATTAAAATAATACCACACTTCTTCCAACATACCAAACATACTTTTAACCCCACTTTCAGTTCCAATTCCACTTCCATCAAAATCACTTCTGTGTACCAAACGGGGCATAAGTTAATCGGTCAATGTACGGTTCTAGAAGCTGAGGAATTAGCTATGAATTGGGGACTACAACTAGCTTGGGACTTGGGTCTCAAAAAGGTAATTCTTGAATCAGACTCAAAGTTCCTGATGGAAAGCATAAACAAGAGGAAAATAGAGAGGACGACCTCAAGCTTAACCTTCATACAGATCACCACCCTACTTGCAAAGGATTGGGAGGTTCAGGTTGCTTACCCCGTAAATGTAATGCTTTAGCTAATGCATTGGCAAAAGATGGCTTGTCATCCACTGCCCAATTACACAAGTGTTCTAAACACTTAACGGCGTTGTCCAATCATGATTGTATGGGATGTATCCCCACTTAGTCTTTTCATTTGAATAATATGACCACATTTTACCAAAAAAAGAGTAATTGGGTTGACGGTTGACATAATAAGCTGGTAGCCTAGTGATATATGAGAGGCAAATGGGTAAGCATATCCTAGAGCCGCCGTAAATGAAACATGTATTTTTTTTTTCATCCCAATGTGAATTACCAAAGTGCCCTTTTAATAAAAACGAAAGTAAAAAAATAATAAAAAAGGCATCGATCAGATATTTTCCTTTCCCACACTCCCGTCCCGCG